>JADBJO010007381.1:27500-30000 GCA_016801955.1 Conus betulinus | reverse complement strand
TTTGCGTAGCCTGCAAACACACACACACACACACACACACACACACACACACACACACACACACACTCATCTGATCTGAACGAATAACAAAAAACAAACAAACAAACAAACAAAAAGAAAGTGGATACTCTTTCCTCTTTCCATAAGACCGAAAACAGCACGTTTCTCCCCCTGCTGCTAAATAAATGCTTATACATGAACAGATTAACAAATAAATGAGTATATGAATGAATTAACCAAAATAACCAATAGATCAATAAATAAATAAGTGCTCCAGATAACCAATGAAATATTGACTTTATGCCATATTAGTTTTCCACATGCATTCACTTACCTCCAGTTTAATCCTCAGGAACAGAAGAATCTTTTTCTTGAACTTTGTCTGCCGCTCGGATACTGTAACCATTCCCTTCATGCAGCGATCACACGCACACACACACACACACACACATACACACACAGATATACACACACACGCATGCATACGCGGACACACACACACACACGCAGGATAATCATTCAATGCAGTGATCACACACGCATGCACTCACACAAACACATGGTAACCATTCCCTTCATGCACTGATCACACACACACACCCATAGCCATTCCCTTTATGCAGTAATCACACACACACATACACACGAACGCACAGGCACACACATGTTCCTATTTGCGTGACTCGTATACACATATAAGGACGCGTAAGGCCACTCACACACACATAAGGACACGTAACCATCAGTATCATGAACTTCAGTTCGAGTCCAGAGCCTTGATACACGAGAAAACAACAGTTATATGAGCATGGAACAGACTGCCGTATTACTGGTAAAAGTTTGATGCCTAAACACACACGCACAATCAAGCACGCGCGCGCGCACGCACTGGCTGACGCATGCACTCGCTCACACACACATATATATATATATATATATATATATATGCTGAACAATTAAGTAGTGGGGGAAAACAAATGCAGGTTAACAATTCTTCCATCATTATAGTAATGACTTGGCAAAGATTTGAAATTGAGAAAAAAAAAAAAAAAAAAAAGATGAAGTAAATGGGAAAATGTATATCATAAATATGAAAACCCTTCACTAGCTGCATGAGGAAACTATCACAATCCCTCTCGAAAACAGATCAACATGTATCGCCTGCTCCGATCACAATCCCTCTCGAAAACAGATCTATATGTATCGCCTGCTCCGATCACAATCCTACTCGAAAAACAGATCAATATGTATCGCCTGCTCCGATCACAATCCCTCTCGAAAACAGATCTATATGTATCACAATCCCTCTCGAAAAAAACACAGATCTATATGTATCGCCTGCTCCGAGGCCTTTCGTCCGCTGGATCGCACTCATCAGGGAGACACGGCTGATTGTGTCTGTGCTCTTGGCGTCACATAGAGGCACACCACAGTCCATAATTCTGTGGTGTTCCGATCGCCAAGGGTTCGAAAAAAAGAATTCAACAGCACCCCCAAAGCAGCCAGCGAAAGGTAGTAGAATTAAACAAAGCGAATGTGTGGAGAGGAAAAAAGTTGTTGAAAACTAAAAATATTATGCAAACAGTATAAAATGTAAGGGACAATCTTTGAGCCTATGCTTGAGGATCCATTTAAGGATGCAAGGGAGGTCAAAAGATACGGAACAGTCTGAGTGGTCAGCTCTGCTGTTCAATAACCCAAGCATTGTCAGCGGCTAAGAATTGTGCAGAACAACCTTTCCTTGGATCTCATAAGAGATGCAATCACCCACTGATTGACCAAACAATATAATGCTGAACAATTAAGTATATATATATATATATATATATATATATATATATATATATATATATATATATATATATAAACAAAGCTTGCTCTTATGTCTCAGACCGAAGAAACGAGGGTAGACAAGCATTCACATCTGTAGTGGCAGACAACCCTCTCTCTCTCTCTCTCTCTCTCTCTCTCTCTCTCTCTCTCTCTCTCTCTCTCTCTCTCTCTATATATATATATATATATATATGTGTGTGTGTGTGTGTGTGTGTGTGTGTGTGTGTGTGTGTGTGCATATATATATATATATATATATATATATATATATATATATATAGAGAGAGAGAGAGAGAGAGAGAGAGAGAGAGAGAGAGAGAGAGAGAGAGAAAAAAAACATTCATAACTTTTGCCCAAAGGTACTTCGTCTGCTGATTTGGATTCATCAGTAGGATATAGCTGATCGATCATTGGAAGATAAGCATTGCTGAAAAAAAAAAAAAATTATTATGTAAAGAATATTGTGGAAAAATGAAAAAAAAAAGTCATGGATATTCTTGGGATAGACCCGCGTCAGACTGAACATGTTGTGCTCTACCTCAAAAAATGCTTAGACAAAAGATATCTGGTACGGTTGTGCATTTCATTGTCCACATAAGACTGATGGGGTGAGGTAGTGGACGCTTAAGCTGTCATGGATTTCCATGTCACGGTGTAACCCATCATG
>JADBJO010007381.1:5000-15000 GCA_016801955.1 Conus betulinus | reverse complement strand
CCAGGTCCCTTCAGGTGCAGAATCAGCCTATGACAAGACCCGAAGAGCATGACGACCACCCGAAACTTTCTGAGAGAATTGAGCACTGACCTCATTAAAAATCACATCGGTTTTAGACTTTGACGGAAGCCGAGTGTTTGAGAGGCGGGTGCGTGTGTATGTTCTTCCACCACATTTTTCCACCCTTGTACCAATCTCTTTGGTTCCCTCTCATACCGTCCCCCGTTCAGCTCTCTCTCTCTCTCTCTCTCTCTCTCTCTCTCTCTCTCTCTCTCTCTCTCTCTCTCTCTCTCTCTCTCTGTGTGTGTGTGTGTGTGTGTGTGTGTGTGTGTGTGTGTGTGTGTGTGTGTGTGTGATCCATTATCCTTTCCCTCTTCCCTCTGGGTTTAGTGGGAGTTCGGTCAGTAAGGGTGGGGGTATATTACTCAACTCTTTTTCTTGTCAGAGTAGTTAGGCTGCTTCCACCCAGCCCTCACCTCTGAAAAGATTTTCCATCCTGTTCTCCTTGTCTTATTTGTCGTGTGTCTGAATAAAGAAACGTAAAACGCACGCTTTTGTGTGACTGTTCTTGGGCGCATCTTGATGCCAGTGACAGCTTCGGGAAACCCCTTGACCAATGCGACACTCACAGGGCCCCACCAGTGGTAATGAGCTTGACCTCTGGTATCTGTACAACCACTCCTAACAGTATTGTGTTTCTCATCCCCTCAACTGAAACAGTCATCATGATCTTCACTCATGGTGCCAATACAACCAGTCCTAATATTTCGGTGTTCGCATCCCACACAGGAAACAATGTTAATGAGCTTAACCTATAGAGTCTAAAGAACCAGTCCTGATACTATGTTTTTGTTTTTCGTTGTTTTTTTTTTTTTGTATCCCCAAGAGGAAATAAACTGCGCTCACAGGGATTCTGGAGGCAGCCCAGTAAATGGTGATTCGCAAAAATAAAGAGAAAAGCATGGAAGAAACAACAACAGTAAGAAACATGGCGTTTCTCGTTGCTTCATGCCTGATGATCCATCACGATGCCAAGGTGACCAGACCATGTGTGCACTTAAACCGGTCAGTTCAACCAGTTACGAAAGCGAGCGTAAGGGAAAAGAAGTGACGAGACAGATCACGTGTATCTTAACCTTTACTTGTATCTACAAAGACATGAGATCTCCTCTTGGTTGAGCCGATCATCATACCTAACCGCTAGGTTGCAGAAGAAAACGAGTGTGAATAAACTTTTTCTGATGTGTTAAAACAACAACAGCAACAACAGCAGTAACAACAACAACAACAGCAAACGGTTCACTAAATATCTGTTTATATTATTTGGAGAGCCTGACATTATATTAGTTTCGATCATTGTCGCACGTCATCAATGTCACGGTGCCACTCTGATGACTAGGGAGAAAACATTATCATGGTCGACATCCAGCGCTTACCCAGAGACTGCAAAGAGATCCAGGGCATGCTGGAGAAGATCTGCTGCGCCTCCTGTTGGGGTCAAGACCAGAACAGCGGTGTCTGCCATCAGAGCTTGATACACTTCCTCCACAGTCTCCACTCCTCCTGCCACCACCATCACCACCACCACACCCCCTCTTTTTCCTGCCTGAATGCAAGGTTAAAAAAAAATAAGTAGGAAAACGAGTACAGAAATATGTTAGGAAGAAGGAAAAAAGGGGAAAGATAGAAAAGACAGAAGAAAGGATGGAGGGACGGAAGGAAGTGTAGACGGAAGGAAAAGAGGAAAGGAGTGAGTAATGTCCATGGTGAGCTAAACAGGTGGGTGAGAGCAGTGAATGGTAGAAAAAAAAGGGAGAGAAGAAAGAAAAAAGAAGGGAAGAAAGAAAAGGGAGGGAAGAAAGAAAGGGAGGGAAGAAAGAAAAGGGAGGAGAGAAAGAAAAAAGGGGAGGGAAGAAAGAAAAGGGAGGAGAGAAAGAAAAGGGAGGGAAGAAAGAAAAGGGAGGGAAGAAAGAAAGGGAGGAGAGAAAGAAAAGGGAGGGAAGAAAGAAAAGGGAGGGAAGAAAGAAAAGGGGAGGAGAGAAAGAAAAGGGAGGGAAGAAAGAAATGGGAGGGAAGAAAGAAAAGGGAGGAGAGAAAGAAAAGGGAGGGAAGAAGGCGACAAAGAAAGGACACAGGAACAGTCTGCAGGTGGGGGTATTACAAGTCCGACTTCCATGTGACGGCTTTCATAATCTATCTATCTGGACAAGGTTCAATAGAGGTTTCCAAATCTCCCAAATAGTTTCACTGCACGAGCTGCAAAAATGTAATTCTTATGCTTTTTCCTCTTGGGCGACACTGCGTTCGAGACGCAAACATTATGAGTGGAGGGGGGTTATGTTCCCTACCTATTGTACAATGGCCAGCTGTGGTGCTACGGTTAGCATTGCAGACTTACATGCCATGAGGTCGTGGGATTTGATTCCTATCAGATGCAGTGATACGTGAAAATTGCTGGCCTCGGGATACTCCTACCTGTGTCCCGTCAGCTAAAATGGGAAGACTGGAATACAGTGAATGAAGAAGGGAAGGACGCAAGGAAGGAACATTATGTGCATTCGCGCTGAATGCATGCGTCGCTGTCGCTTTCTGCAGGCCTGTCATGAAGTCTGAGACCACAGCATCATCTTCGTCGTCATCATTCTCGTGGACCAGCATCATCTTCGTCATCATCATTCTCATGAACCACATCATCATCTTCATCGTCATCATTCTCGTGGACCACAGCATCATCTTCGTCGTCATCATTCTCGTGGACCACAGCATCATTTTCGTTGTCATCATTCTCATGGACCACAGCATCATCTTCGTCGTCATCATTCTCATGGACCACAGCATCATCTTCGTCGTCATCATTCTCATGGACCACAAACATCATCTTCGTCGTCATCATTCTCATGGACCACAGCATCATCTTCGTCGTCATCATCATTCTCGTGAACCACAGCATCATCTTCATCGTCATCGTTCTCATGGACCACAGCATCATCTTCATCGTCATCGTTCTCATGGACCACAGCACCATCTTCATCGCCATCATTCTCATGGACCACAGCATCATCATCTTCGTCGTCATCATTCTCATGGACCACAACATCATCTTCGTCGTCATCATCATTCTCGTGAACCACAGCATCATCTTCATCGTCATCGTTCTCATGGACCACAGCATCATCTTCATCGTCATCGTTCTCATGGACCACAGCACCATCTTCATCGCCATCATTCTCATGGACCACGGCATCATCTTCATCGTCATCATTCTCATGGACCACCTTAACAACTAAACTCTCAGATTGCTGCTGCCCTTCATGCCTTGCACTTTGGGCGACCCCAGTTTTAATTCCCTCTCAATGGCTATGCCCAGACAGAATTTCTGTCAAAACATCGGTACGTACGAATCAGGGGGGTCTGCATTGAAAGTGATATGAAAGCACCTCCGGAAGGGGAACGCTCATTTACATTAGTTTCTCAGTTAAACAATTATTGTCATCAGCAGTGGGTATAGCAGGTGGTGTCCTGGATATGTTAGATCAGTACAGGTACTACTGAACACCATGGAAACTATCCAGCAACAGTGCAGCGTCCCCTTTTGTGGGCTGTCTCATGAAGATTCAACATCAATTGCTCCATGTGGACTACAATGCTGTGTGACTGCACCGAAGGTGAATTAGATACGAGGTCTCTACCTTGCGTCACATACCGCATTTTATATGACCTTGTGTAACAAACTGTTAAGATGACTACAGTAATGGTCAGTACTTGACCATGGATATCATTCTTTCTCACTTATACTACCGATATTATCATTATGTAACTATATTCTACTATCAGTGACCTTGATGTAAAGAAGCCACGGAACGGTCGGACCTGAAATGTCTGTTGAGTGAGTAGATCTTGAAACTGTTTACTCTCACTGCCCAGTTATGAAGAGTTATTGGCCGTCAACTTAAGGAACAAATGGTACCTCAAATGCTGAACGGTTGCAGGAATCGTCCATCATATTGGGGGTGACTTGCAGCAACTTCTGAACAAAAAATGCCTATTCGATCATAAGCTACAGACAGACAGAGAACCGATTTTGATTGATGCAATGCGAAACGAATGTAGACATGCGCTTTTGCGGATTTGGATTGGATGATGTTGTTGACAGTTCTTTAAGCCTTAAAAACTTCAGAATGTGCACCTGGGTCAGCAAGTCTTCTTTGACCGTCAAAAGAACGCTTGAACCTTACAGGAGCAGATTCTGTAATTGATTTAATCCACAGTTTCACCAGAACTGACTTTTCTATCGTCTTCTTATGACGTAACTGATTTGTGTGGAACAAATCTGAATGTACGAAAATATACGTATCTGCATTTGGCATAACTGCACCGTATATATATATATATATATATATATATATATATATATATATATATATATATATATATATATATATATATATATATAGACACAAGAACTGGCCCTCAGCACTTGTGTCTTAAGAGGTTATCTTTTTATATTTTCTACTTTTCACAAGAAAACGTAGCTTGTTTTGATCTTCATAATTTTCTTTTGCTTCTTAGGTGGCACCTTTAGTTAGTTTTTTTGAAAACTCAACAAACATACTATGGTATTGCACACCAGCCTTTTTCTGGTATGGCATTCTTCTTAAACCGAAAAAGGCAGAGGAGTCAAATTACCACTTTCCGCGGTCACTGAGGAGAAACAATCAGGTTTCGAAATACCGGTATCTGACCAGGAGTAATATGTTAGTGAGATTTCTCCCCCCATGGAGTTGGTCCCCCGCTTTGGAGACTATAAGCTTGCTGAAGGTTCATTTTGAGAAGCATTTATTTATTCCCCATTCACCCACTCAAGCACATACTGTCAGTTAGGCAGAATCATCTACCACTGCAGAAATGAAGGCTTATCACCCCCCTATTTCTATAATCTGAGACATAAGAGCAAGCTTTGTTTATAATTCAATATATATATATATATATATATATATATATATATATATATATATATGTGTGTGTGTGTGTGTTTTTACATTATTTTACCTGGTTTTCACCTGAATAGGAATTCAACATCAATGACACGCCATTTTACTTGATGTGAAGCTTTTATCCTTGTACCTTGGCCTGATAAAGCTTTTAACAGCGAAAATTTGTTGAAACTACAAGTCTGAGACATGAAACGATTTTTTTTGTTTTTATTATATATATATATATATATATATATATATATATATATATATAGATAGAGAGAGAGAGAGAGAGAGAGAGAGAGAGAGAGAGAGAGAGAGAGAGAAGAGAGAGAGAGAGAGACAGAGAGAGAGAGACAGAGAGAGATACATACGTGTGTGTGTGTGTGTGTGTGTGTGCTGATTTATCGCTGTTGCTGTTTTTATCATCATCATTATCCAATAGCAACATTACCATCACCATCACCATCACCACTATCAAAAGTATCATACTCGTCATTATTTCTTTCGTAATTATCGTTATTGACAGCAGCAGCAGCATTTATCATGTTTTCTACGAATGATACGTGGACACAGCTGTGCTTACTTGCCGACGATTTAGCACTGAGTTTTAACAGGTGTTTTTCCAGCCGGGCTCGGAACCGGCTGGCGGAGTTCCAGCCCCCTTCTCGGCCCTCTGTGCCATTATCCACCAGCAGAAAGTGGTTGTGCCTGTGGTCCAGCAGCTCATGGCAGCAGTCCCGATGGCGGTTCGCTTCGTACAGCACGTAGTTCGCCGGGGCTGGGAAACGCTGTTCACAGAGGACACAACGAGTGAAAGAAAGAAAGAATGACAGACGGACTGACAGACTGAATACATGTATAAATGAATAAGTGGATGAAGGAATGAGTGAATGGATGGATGGGCGGATGGATGGATAGATGGGTGAATGGATGGATGAATGAATGAATGAATGAATGAATTGATTTGTGGCTGAGCGAGTATTTCAGTTGTCTGGGTGATATGCATCGCACTCTTGTGTGTTTCTCAAAGGATAATCATGCTCGTGTAATTTCTTTAAAACTTATAATCCGAATGAGTGAATGAATGGGTGAAGAAATGAACGGATGAATGAATAATGAACAGATTAGTTTGGCTTGACACAATTGGTATGCTTTATCAATCACCAGATGCTCTGGTTATCCTCCACGCTTCCCTCTCGTCCCCATTCAACCCTCCCAACCTTCCTCCTCCCACCTCCACCTCCTCTTCCACTCTTCTCCTTCTCTCTCTCTCTCTCTCTCTCTCTCTCTCTCTCTCTCTCTCTCTCTCTCTCTCTCTCTCTCTCTCTCTCTCTCTCTCTCTCTCTCTCTCTCTCTCTTAAAAAATAATAATAATGCAGAGGCAAGTCCATACGTGCCGTTCAGAGTCTTCTGGAAGAGTCTTGCATCGATATGCCGTTTGCCAGGTTCCCAAACATATAGATGTACGTGAACGCGACAAGGACGATGACGACAATGATGATGATGATGGTGATGATGGTGAGGAGGAGGAGGAAGAGGAGGAGGAGGAGGAGGAGGAGGAAGAGGAGGAGGCGGTGGGAGGAGGACGAGGAGGAGGAAACGACGAAGACGACGATAGTGATAATGAGGCACAAATAGTATAGAACATACCTCACCAAGGGAATGAAGACAGAAGCACAGTAAACGATCTTTCAGGGAAATGAAAACTGAAAGAGAGAGATATTCCCCAGGAGAATGAAGACACAGACACAGAGACAGAGAGAGAGAGAGAGAGAGAGAGAGAGAGAGAGAGAGAGAGAGAGAGAGAGAGAGAGAGAGAGAGAGAGAGAGGGGATGAGGGATGAAGGATAGAGAGCGTTATCCAGGAGAATGAAGACAGAGAGGATGTACTCAAAGGGTGTGGAGACAAAAAACAGAGAGGAGGCTCTCCTGAAAGTGAAGAGAGACAGAGCGTACCCAGAGTAGTGGAGAAGGAAAGGGATAAACGTACCCCGGAGGTCTGGAGAAGAAAGAGGAACGTACTCCTGGGCCATGGAGACGGAAAGACAGAGGGCACATACTCGCAGGCATGGAGGAAGGGAGGCAAACGTGGAGGAACGGGATCCAGAAAAGGGGCAACACACGACAGACTGAACGTACTGCAATGGTTTTGGAAAGTCGAGTAAAAAGAGACAGAACGACTTCCTGGATCTTGAACAGTGGAAAGACAAAGTACTCCAGGGTCCACACACAAAAGAGGGAGTGGAAGACGGGGGGTGGGGGGGGGGGGGGGGGGGGGGGGGGGGTGGAGGGATATCGGGTAAGAGCAGAAAGGGGAAGAACGAGAAATTAATCTGAGTTAGAGGGCCGGAGACATGAATACGATCCGTTGAAGTGAATCCGATAGAGACATAAAAACAGAGAAAAAACAATGAACTAGCCGCTGTGGCGTAGTAGTTAACATCATGGATTCCCAGTTGGGAGGTCGTGAGTTCGATCTTTGTCAGATCCATTTATTTCAGGGATTTTTTTTTTTCTGCCCCGGTTTTTTGCCGGAACTGAGTTTGCTACGGCTCAGCTGCAAAGACTGGGAACACACAACAGAGTTTTTCATCTACTTGATGGATACTTCTCTGAAAGTGTCACTCAAATTCCTAACCAGCATTGTTAGTGTCTGTATATCTCGGATCAGGTTGTCCTCCGGGATATATTATGGAAGTAATCTTGGCGAACAACCCTGCCACCCAGTCTCAGACCGATTTGGAACTCCATAGCATCATATCAATCATCCTCAACCTCATCGATCACGAAGGAGACTGACACAGAGAGAGAGAGAGAGAGAGAGAGAGAGAGAGAGAGAGAGAGAGAGAGAGAGAGAGAGAGAGAGAGAGAGAGAGAGAGAACAATACCAAAAAGTGACTACTATACAATACATTACAATGAAATATCACTCAAGACAGCACACTACTACAAGATACAATACAACATAGCTTAATACACCCCAACACAAGACCAGACAAGGTAACACAACACAGAACAGTGCAGAAGAGGACAACACAATACGATGCAATGCAATGCAGGCCACAGACAGGCATAGTGTCCATACCCCAGCAGTCTCCAGCGCCTGATTGTGGGCCACGTTGCCCCAGGAAGCGACCCCCAGCAGCACTGGACCGTAACCCGTCCGCTGCTGTCTCTCTACCTCCTCCTGCACTCCCTGTGCCACCAAACCCATTCAGCCATCCCGCCCTGCCATCCGTCACCAGCCAGGCATCTGTCAAGTCACACACACACACACACACACACACACACACACACACACACACACACACACACACACACACACACACACACACACACACACGTATGTGCGCGAGCACGAGCACACACACACACCAACACACACGCATGCACCACCCCCAAACATACTCCCACATGCAAGCCAACGAAGGTGATTACATTGACTCAAGCGGTGACACTCGAGGAGCAAAAAGCACTTTGTGCAAATCAACTATCACTTCCCCTGGTAGGAAAAGAAACACGAATTCACTTATGAAATGAGTTACAGGGCGGGTCCCCAATCCCTTTGACTTGGACTGGGGTGTGAGCTCTCCCAAGTGTCATTATTATTATTATTATTATTATTATTATTATTATTATTATTATTATTATTATTATTATTATTATCATTATTATTATTATTATCATTAGACTTATATTGGTTCCATTAATAACCATCATCATGATCTTGCTGTTACGATGATGCTGTATCTTACTGTATCTGCAGTGTAGCAATGTTAATGTTTTAAGTGAAGACAACAAAAAAAATAAGGCACAGGAACGGTAACTCGCCTGGTTTTCCTACTGTTCATCATTATCATACGTCCTTTTGTTCGGCAGGTAATTTACCTCTTCCAGACGAGAGAATTGTTCAGCTGGCAGAGCTCAGGAAACCACATATGCCAGCTGCTTCTTGCTTGCTCGCTCTTCATGGAGGGCGGCCTACTCTCTGCACATAGGCTTTGCCCCCCAAGCTATTCACCACGTGTGTGCTTCAAACTTAATAATTGAATACTGTTACCTGTATGACGTATAGTCAACAGCCAGCCAGCCCAGGAACAGAAGACAGACCGATCAAATGAAGAGAGAGAGAGAGAGAGAGAGAGAGAGAGAGGGAGAGAGAGAGAGAGAGAGAGAGAGAGAGAGAGAGAGAGAGAGAGAGAGAGAGAGAGAGAGAGAGAGACAGACAGACAGACAGAGACGAATGCCTGCGGTGTGAGCAATTGCACTCCACCTAGCGAAGTACGAAGATGCTGTTCCAGTCAGTGCCTCTACTTCTTTCTTTAAAAAACAAATCCTCAGTGCACAGAAGGAGTACACATGAATTATTGGAAATAAAGCAAATCTAGAGATGGATATGACAAACCTGCAGCCACAGAGGTGATGGCGAACACTTGTTTTATCTGGGTCTCCAAGAAGCGGTTCATTCCGGTGACTTGCCTCCTCCAATGACAGAGAGGAACAGCCCGGGAAGGGGTAGGTGCCAGAGCTGGTAACTGGTCAGCAAAGACCACACAGTGCTGGTGTCCGTTTGGTGGTCAACACGTGTGAACTGGAACAACCCCACACACATCGATTGAAGGAAGGAAGGAAGGAAGGAAAGAAAGAAGGAAAGGGAGGCAGAAACGAATGAAGGGGAAAGAAAATTAATACATTTGGGGCCACATCACTTAATCCACTCATTAAACATTTATTTGGGTATACATACTCAAGCAATCGATCAATCAGTCAGTTATCGCTAGGTAGTGCAGTAGTAAGTATGCCAATCACACATTCCAGGATTTTTCTTAACAGACGGCAAAACGGCAAAAACGTCTCTCTCTCTCTCTCTCCTCTCTCTCTCTCTCTCTCTCTCTCTCTCTCTCTCTCTCTCTCTCTCTCTCTCTCTCTCTCTCTCTCTCTCTCTCTCTCTCTCTCTCTCTCTCTCTCTCTCTCTCTCTCTCAGTGCGCGCTTGTGCGCGCTGTGTGTGTGTGTGTGTGTGTGT
>JADBJO010007381.1:0-2500 GCA_016801955.1 Conus betulinus | reverse complement strand
TTCCTGCTACATTTTGTATAGTGAGTATGCGGTGGCCATTCAGCTGATGCTGGTCTTTTCCTGGTTTGGTAAAGCTTTCAGGCAGCTGTGTGTCCAGTCTTCTGGGACATAACCTTCATCAAAACTCTCCTGGTAGCGGCTGAAGAGTTCGGCTCTCTCCTCTTCTGAGAGCTGTTTGATATCTGCATACCGTATTTTGTCTGGTCCTGGAGCACTATCCTTAGTGCATCTAGCTATTGCATCATCCAGTTCAGATACTGTGATTTCATCATCAAAGGCAGTCTAGCTAGGAGTTGGTTTAACTTGGTCAAATTTTTTCTTCCTTTCCTCCTCCAAATTTCTTTGATCACTCTGTTCTATGGAAACGTTAAAGTGGAGCCGACCCTTTCTCTAAGTTTGTTTTCAGTTTTGTGATCCCATCAGCGTCTAAGATCGGGGGTTGCGTTTGTTTTGTTTTTTTTTTTCCTTCCATGCGACAATAAAAGTGCCAGAACTGAGTCAGTGTTGTGTCAAAATTAAATGGCATACAAAACTGTCGCCACTTGGTTTCTTTTGCTTCTTTAGCTACTCTCTTCAAATTGTCCAGTCTTCTGATTCATGTCTGTTTTAATAACTAGATCAGGGGCAAGTTTTAATTCTTTCTCTCTGCCAAATTCGTACAGACTTGCGTTTCTCTTTCCAGGCTGTTTCTGTGTCTATATTCCACCAAAGGGTTGAAACGATTGTTTGTGGTTGTAGCATTGTTTCTTTTGCATCATCTACTCCTTAACGTTCCTATGATATGCCCTTCATTGTTGTTGTATTGATTGAGAAGGGTCCTTTTGTTTCGTTTGTGTAACTTTTGATTGTTTCTGTAAACTGGAAACAACCGGGAAATGGTTAATTCCATGATGAAGAAGTACTTCCGCACTCATACCTGCTGAGACTTTTGGTCCAATGAGTGCAAAGCCAATGACACTGTCAGTGTCACCCTGCCTCCCTGTGTGTGTTGGGGATGGTGATGTCAGTGCACTAAGGAGTACTTCATCCAACATCGCTTCCAGTGCAGTTCCTTGAGGATTGGTACCATGTTGATCCCACAATGTTGAGCGTGCATTGAGATCTCCACATAGTATAACAGAGTCTCCAAATTCATGTTCTATTTCCCCCAGAAAGGCCTGTCCGGTTTTGATGTGTGGGTACGTAGGCATTGATGACTACAATGCTTTTCTGATTACCATCCAGTCTTTCTAGTCTCACACCCATTAGCTCACGTGTGCTGCTACGCTATTTTCCAAGTCTATCCTGGACAGTTTGTTTTTCAAGTTGTTTTCTTTATTATCATAGCTAGTCCTCATCCATCGTGCTTTTTAAGTATTATGAAGTCATCCAGTTGTAATGGTCTGAGGGCGGCACTTCTAGTTTCTTACCTCAAAGTCACATGCTAGTTGTTCAGTTGCTGAGATCCTCTTTCTGGCACTGCCGCAGTTCCAGTACAAATCCTGAAATATTTCTTGGATAGTCTTTCAGCTTTTGTTATATGCCTACCTACATTTCTTCTTCTCTCACCTCTTTTACTACGCCGACTATTATTTTGAGGGGAGCCAGGTTTAAGTCCCAAAGCCTGCACCCGAAGATCCCCAAGGTGCAAGCGAGACAAAGTATTTTGAGAACCTATAAGAAGGTATTCTTAGTGTTAAGGGGTCATAAACGGTCGCCCTGACAGAGCCTCGTATCAGGGAAGGGCAATGGATGTCCATACATGTAGGGAACTCCTGCACATATGAAGTCCATCAGCCTGGGGTCGCCCTAGGGCCAGACTGCATACGGTTCGAGACTGCTTAACCCAAGAGCCATTCATTCCCTCGGTACTGTATAAAAACCTTGGGATTGGGGGAGGTTGACTCCACGATTTAAAAACAAAACAAAGCAAACAAACAAACAAAAACAAAAAAAAAACAACAACAACAAACCGTTTAATATTATGGTTTCTAAGATGGAATCAGTGCATTTTCGAGGCAACAAAGCAGCATCCGTGTTCAAACTGGAATTCTTAACAATGAACAAAATATGGCCAACTGGGCAGATTCATTGACACTAAACGGTTTCATTTCACTTTGAGTCAAGATTATTTTTCATACTGTGTAATTTTAAAGTCAGAGCGAAACTTCTATCGACATGGCTTCTAATTATACAGACAATGAGCACAATGTCAGACTGTCGGGTGTACAATATACACGTTTCAAGATGATATACTGTAAGATCATATGGGAGAAAAAAAAGAGTGAGAGAGGGCCCACACGCTGGTAAGCCCGGTAACATCTAGCATCTTCCCACGAGTGGGAAATGGCTGAAGACGCGCACTTGCTGGAACAGCCCAAACAACACGTGCGTACATGTGAGTGCAAGTATAAGTATGTCCAAACGAGAGAGCATTTGTATAAGGAAACGGTTGTGTTGTGAGTATAGGGGGCCCACACAAGTAACAAAACACACACCCCAATGGGGGACACCTACCTAT
>JADBJO010007380.1:106790-113875 GCA_016801955.1 Conus betulinus | reverse complement strand
GAAGATGCTGGCTCTAAATCTTGTTTCAAGGGCTGACAATACATAGGACGTGTTTCAGCAGCAGCAACACTTGCTCTAATGCCAGAGAAGAATCTGGCAATAGGCTGACTCTGCCTGGTTGCCATCAGATGAAAATATCAGTTGTTGTAAATGCACAGGCATTCTAAAAACATTGAAAAGATCTGTTGGACGTAAAGCTGTAATGATACTCTGCCGAATTTGAATTTACCAACGATGGTATCTTTGGATTGAAATATCTCATATTCGAGAGCCGTAAGTCCTTCAGCGCGCTGATGAAACGCTGACTCTGATTATTTTTTGACCGCTGTATTCGTTCTGGAAACAACGAACTGTCCCGCAATGATGCTACCGCAATTCGTTTAGGGGTCTGATATACGCTTGACACAAAAGCAACACCAAATACTTCAACACCGTGCAAAACAGTGAGAGAGGTGGTGGACGCTGGTTCAAGTGAGTTAAAAGAGGTCACCGTATTGTAAGGCATGCTACAGCTTTGCCGACGTGGGCCTGGACATTAAGCTTCGTTTCCATACACAGACAATGTTTTAGATTTGTCTATGGAAGAAAGGTGAAAACTAATCATCAGAAACAGTCAGCAACTTCAGCAACTTGTTTTTTCCAAAGGTCTTAGACATAACATTGAATGAATGTGTAAACTGCAGAACAACACCGTAACTTTTTGTGGGGGGGGAAAATTTTCAATAACTGCAACCAGATGTGGAAATATGTGATGCTGTGACTCTTTCTGGTGAGTTGCGTAAAATGAAATTCGCTGGTGTGTTAGGCAACGCATCAATAATCGTCGTTCTGAAATGCTTGCTGCGTATATTGATGAATGTTTTGATGAATTCATGCTCTGAACAGTCGCAGAATGAAAATAAGCTCCTAGAGTATCTCTAAAATTATCATGGTGACAGAACATAATGCCAAACCGTATACTAAAAATATGAAAATATATCTAAATGATTGCTTTGGTAGGGGAGGGGGAGGGAAGAAGAAGGTCGCTTTAGATAAAATTAACAACTGTTAACAACGACCTCAGTTGTGTAATACGACTTGGCTATGTATAACGTGCAGTTCCAAGTTATGATCGGTGTCAGAGTATATAATGATGTCCTGATTCTCAGCTGTACGGGACGGAGAAATGTGTAATGGGAGTTGGCCATGACCGTTGCTACATTCAGTATGTAGCAATGTTGATGAATCTAGATCTCTATGGATGTGCTACAGGACGTTGTGTGCATACTGCAAACTTGCAGAGACTGTCTACATAACAAACGGGGAGTCAGAATATATCACGCCTACTACAGGAGAGTGAACATGAGGTCAGTATCTGCAAACGTTGCTGAGTATGTTCAAGAGGGTGGTGATCCATACATATTGTGAGAATTCAACGATGATTAGGATCTGCTGATGAGTGTCGATTAGATTTTAAGATATTTCGTAAAACTCACAAAGCAAGGAATAAAAACAAATAAATCAAACACATTTCATTTTGACCATGGGACGTGAACGTTATCATCGCAGACAATGGTTCAGCCATTTTGTCATACTTCTTACGCTGGCACGTGTCACCAAGAATGACGATGTTGGCTCCGAGCAATTGACCACTGCAGATACAACCTCCTCACCAGAAACGCCTTGTGGGGATGGCCTGTGTTTGTGTACAGAATTCCGTGCAGATTGTTCTGGTCGCTTGGAACAGATTACATACATTCCTAAACTGCCAGACAACATCGCTATTCTGGACTTGTCTCAGAACAATTTTTCCTCTGCCGTCTTGACCCCGGAAGACTTTCAAAATTCCGACAAGCGTCGCTCTTTTAAACCTGTCATCTAACAGGCTGACATGGCTGCCGAGGAAAGTGTTCGACGGAATGACGGAATTACGTTCATTGACGTTGGACAATAATCCAGGGCTGGAAATAGAATCTCTTCGCGAAGTACTGTCTATTCCCACTTTGTCATTGGTGAACGCAAAGAATTGCAACCTTCCTCCACCTCCGATCCATCTTTTTCAAAATATAACATCATTTGTTGACTATGTCTACCTGGATTCTAACCCACACGGTGGTACATACTATCTAGATGGATTTTGTGATCTTCACTATTTGTCTCACCTCACACTGCTCGATTGTGATTTTGGCGACATTTCGTCTTTGTGTCCAGTTCAGCTTGTGGATCTTGACCTGACGGGTAACACTTTGAGGACATTTCCCAACACGTGCCTTGAAGAGGAATCTCTGTTCCCATCACTATATTACCTTAAGCTAGCTCATAACCGATAGACTTTCTGTCTAACTCAAAAATCTGTCTTCCATGGCTAATATATCTTGATCTCTCGTACAACAACATCGTATCCTATCCAAGTGGAATATTCAACTGCACCAATTTCCCAGTTCTACAAACCCTTAATCTCGCGCATCAAACAAGATTTACAGATACGGCTAAGATATCTAGAACGATAAACGATGGTGCCTTTGGTAATCCACATCTCCAAGAAATCGATCTCAGGAATAATCAACTGGAATTCGGTGATCGTCGCAAAGTTGCTAGAAACGCATTTGCTAGGAGTTTCAGTGTGAGAAGTTTGCGTTTAGATTCCAACAACTTTGCTGGCGTGGATGATCACAGATTCTTGAGGTATTCGGAAGCCTTTCATCACACTGGCACTTTTATCACTCTCCAATACACAACTTGAGACGACCTTTAGTGGAGCATTTTCAAACTTTTCTCGTTTAGAATTGCTGCATCTTCATAACAACGTTATTTCCAGTGTTCCAGATGGGGTCTTAGATGCACTGCAATACCTTCGACAACTCCTTCTGCACAATAACCGAATTAAAGCTGTCAACGAAAGGACATTTGGACCAGCACTGCGGCAAAGATTACGATCTTTGACATTAAGTTTCAATCTGTTTGAATGTTCCTGTAAATTGCTATGGTTTCAACGCTGGTTTCAGTCTGATCCCGAACTCTTCACAGGTTTCAGAGCAAAACTAACGGACTACAAATGCAGCAACATGCCGCCGGACGTGACTCTCGCTGATTTCTTTATGGCTGAACAAGCCTGTCTGCTGAGCAGAGAAAACGAACCTCCTCCTCTAATTCAGTTCAGCGTCATTGTCATCGCAGCGCTGACGTTGACTTCTCTGGTTTTTCGCTGTCGATGGCACATTCGTCTCTTGCTGTACGAGGCCTTCAGGGGCCGTGACAATCTCCGGAGACAACGGCTGCAGGCCAACAACTTTGACTTCGACGTCTTCGTGTCCTACTCTTCTCAAGATCTACCCTGGGTGCGCCAGCATCTCGTGCCCAAGCTGGAGGATGAGCTGGGGCTGAGGCTGTGTGTGCACGAGAGAGACTTCATCGTGGGCAGGCACATCGTGGACAACATCGTGCACAGCGTGGAGAGCAGTAAGAAAATTCTCATGGTCTTCTCTGCAGACTTTGCGCGCAGTGAGTGGTGTCAGTTTGAGCTGTCTGTGTGTTTGTCTCACGTCCTGGATTTTGATGACGCCATGATTGTCGTGTGTGTTGATGACGTGGCAGCACGTGGTGTGACGTCATCTATGAAGGCGGTGCTGAAGACAACAAACGTACATTCAGTGGAGCGAGGGTGTAGAGGCTGTGGCTCTGTTCTGGAGACGTTTGGTTACTGCTGTGCGTGAAATTTTGCCCCCTACTCAGAATTTTGTGTAGGGTGTGATTAGACATATACCGTATAAATGAAACGTGGTATGTGTGTGTGTGTGTGTGTGTGTGTGTGGTGTGTGTGTGTGTGTGTGTGTGTGTGTGTGTCTTTGTATGTCTGAGTGTGAGTATGTGCGTGTGTGTATGTATCTCTGTGTGTGTGTTTGAGAGAGAAAGAGAGAGAGAGAGAGAGAGAGAGAGAGAGAGAGAGAGAGAGAGAGAGAGACATCCAGACAGACAGACAGACAGACAGACAGACAGAGACGACAGAGATGGAGTCATAGACATAGACATAGACAGACAGACAGGCAGACAAACGATGGAGTTTCTATTGCAGTAGACTGTGGACCTCCGAGCACGTGACGGTAACTGCTTGCACACAGTGAGTGACACATTTCCGTGTCAGATCTTATCAGGAAGTAGAGAATGTCATAACTGCCCAGCGGCATATGACAATTGCCTTATAGAGTCCTCAACAATGTGAGAGATGCTCACTGTGCATTGAGGTCGTGAAGAGAGATTTAAGAGTAAGACACATGGTTAACAGTTAATATTTAAGAAAAGTCTCAGAAAACTCAGGAGAAAAAAAAAAAAAAAAAAAAAAAAAAAACAGCTTCACACTGTAAACACTCCGTGTTTTCTAGCGTCCTCTGAAATCGTGGCAATCAGTGAAAGCATTGAAATCAGTCACTGTGTTATAGTGTTCTGAAACTTACGGTGTGTTATAGAAGTTACTGGGGAAAAAAACAACACAAGAGTTGGTGGCAATTATCAACGTGTTCTATTGTGGTTGTGGCTGGTAAAAATCGTGCACAGCAACGAGGAGAAAGTAAAGAGACGTTTCGAAAGGTGCACCGATTGCGGTGTCTTAAATACACATAGACGGAAGTCATTGATAACCCTTGCAGTTGAAAAATGACAGTAGCTAATCTGTTTGTCTTATGACTGCACAGCTTATGATATCTTTCAGCTGCAATGTCAACGTCTCCGCAAATACAGCAATGCTTCAACACACTGGAGTATTTGAATGGAATTTGGAGTGATGAGACAAGAGTGAAAGTATACACAGTGTGTCATCATGACGGTCGTGTTACTCAACCTGAAGTGAACAAACAAAAAAAACAAAAATAATTTATATGCTTTTTGTGCATTGATGAGCTTGCCCAGAAAATTTCTGAAGTCAGCTTTTTGCCAGATCTCAGCTTACCTTAAAATGTAATGAAAAGCTTGAATGAATTGATGTCATTAACTATGCCGTAACGAAAAGCTCACGAACGGTGCGAATGAATTGTATTGGAGAGTGGGAAAATAAGATATAATCTGAAGACATATGAAATATTAGTTGTGGGATCTGTTTCTGTGTTGATAGGATATCAACTTAGATGTTGAATTAATTGGCATAGAATGCTGGCATTGGATACAACGAGTAAGTAGTATGTTGGTTTAGATACTGAAATCAATTGATGGGGAACGTGTTTATGAGAACGTGACAAATTGTGGGTTTGTTGTTGTATGTGATAAAACAGCAGACCGAAATTTTATGAAATATTGAACTTCATGGTGTATGCTGCAGACACGTTCTTGAAAACAGTGGATGAAAGGTTGGGACTGACTTGTTAATAATTGTCAACAGAACGTTTCCAGAGAGGAATTTGATAGCAAAAACTAAGTTTTGATAATGAAAATATTGACTATGGCAGGGAAATGGTTTTTGAGGGAATTTGGTCAAGTTTCATGTTTTCATGTCTCTTCTGGTTCATGGTACTGTCGATGCTGTGGTTTCTGAAATCCTGACGCCCACAACTCTGAGATCCTTGGGAGGCATACCCTGTGGGGATGGACTATGCCTCTGTACAGATCACATCGCTGACTGTTCTGGTCGACTGCAACAGTCCACGTATATTCCCCAGTTCCCTGATGACATTGATAGGGTGGATTTATCGCTGAACAATTTCTCTTCAATTATTCTGACTCCGCACATTTTCCAGAATCTGACAAACATCAGGTTTTTAAACCTATCAGCCAATCGCTTTACATGGGTGCCACGCCATGTCTTTCGAGGGAATGATGAAATTAGAATCTCTGACTTTGGATTTCAATGAATTATTGGAGATGGAATCTCTCAAGGAAATAATGTCTGTAAATCTACAAGACTTTCGACAGGTTAATGTCGAAGGCTGCCAGCTCTCATCGCCTCCAGTACACCTGTTTCAAAACACATCTTCGATGGTTCATGAGCTTAACCTTGATTCTAACCCACATGGCGGATCGTATCACCTGAATGCGTTCTGTGACCTTCCACATCTGGCCAGCCTTTCCCTAGCCGACTGTGATTTTAATGATGTGACATCCTCATGTCAGGTTGAAGTAGTTCATATGGATTTGCGTGGAAATACTTTACGGGCATTTCCAGAGACGTGTATCGCAGAAGAATCGCGCTTTTTTTTCCACAGTTAGATCAGCTTTTATTGGCGCATAACCACATTAGCACTCTGTCCTCATCGCAAATCTGTCTTCCGTACTTAAAATATCTTGATCTTTCGTATAATCATATCACATTCTACCCTAGTGGAGCATTTAGCAGCAAACATTTTCCGTCCTTAGCCACACTTCACCTAGAACATCAGTTTTATACTGAGGTCACAGGAAGGATGGAAAATGGTGCGTTTGATAATCCACAGCTGCAGATGTTGGACCTCAGCCATAATCAGCTGGATTTTGCAGATCGTGACAAGATTGGAAATGACGTCTTTAAAAACTGCTTTCGCATACAGAAACTGAGTTTATCTTTCAACTATTTGAATAATGTAGATGATGCCAGATTTTTGGAATTGTTCGGTCGTCTTCCAATACTGAAGATTTTGTTACTTTCAAACACACGTCTTCATTCAACCTTCAGTGAAACGTTCCCAAATTTTACACATTTGAAAACTTTGCACCTTGCAGACAACAGAATTTCCATGTTGCCAGACAAAACGTTTGATTCTTTACCACTTTCGTATCTTAATCTCCACAATAATCGAATCAAGTCAGTCACAGAGCGGACATTCAGCCCGGAACTACGTAAACGTTTGACCCAGTTGGTGTTAAGTTTCAATCTCTTCGAATGCAACTGTGAACTGCAGTGGTTTCAACACTGGTTTCAGTCTGATCCCGAACTCTTCACAGGTTTCAGAGCAAAACTAACGGACTACAAATGCAGCAACATGCCGGACGTGACTCTCGCTGATTTCTTCATGGCTGAACAAGCCTGTCTGCTGAGCAGAGAAACGAACCTCCTCATAATTCAGTTCAGCGTCATTGTCATCGCAGCGCTGACGTTGACTTCTCTGGTTTTTCGCTGTCGATGGCACATTCGTCTCTTGCTGTAC
>JADBJO010007380.1:84290-86790 GCA_016801955.1 Conus betulinus | reverse complement strand
GCCCTATATGGTGAGAACCAGTTTGAGGTGTTCCATTTCCTGGCCTTTGCATCCTGAGTAGAGCAGAGATGGTGTCAGCCCGATGGGTGACGGTGCGTATCACTCGAGAGTTTGTGTTCCAGAGGCAGGTGGCTTTCAAACTGAAGGTACTGGCCAGTGTGGGTAGTTTTGCGGTACACACTGAAAGAGAGGCTGTCGTCTGTCCGTGTGATGAGTGTGTCTAGCATGGCAATCGAGTTGTTCTCCTCCACCTCATGAGTGAATTTGATAGCAAGGTGTTGACTATTCAAGTGGTTAGTGAAGTCTTCCACCAGCTCCCTCTTAAGGATGGTCATGATGTCGTCCACGTAGCGGCCCCTATAGCGTGGAGGAGAATGGCAAGACGCCAGGCCTTTTCCTCGAAGTCCTCCATGAAGAGGTTGGCTACAGTGGGGCTGACTGGAGAGCCCATGGACGCTCCTGCGGTCTGCTGGTAGAAATTGCCTTGAAACGTGAAGTAGGTGGTGTTGAGGCAGCAAGCAAGGAGCTCGCAGATGCTGTCCACGGAAAGCGTAGTACGCTGGGGCAGAGTGTCGTCATCCTGGAGTCTTGCTTTGATGATGTGGATGCTTTCTTCGACTGGGACGCTGGTGAACAGTGCCGAAACATCATATGATACCAGGCACTCGTCAGGAGAAAAGGGCGCAGTCTGCCACTTTATAGTGTTTAATAGGAGTCTATGAAGTCAGAAGTAAATTTCCATGCTGATTGATAAAGGTATCATTGAACTGAACTGAATCCCACTGAATATTTCAGCTCATCATAGATTTATTTCCGAAATAAATGACACTTGGGTGCGTCCACAGGATGATTTTGAGTCAAATTGTCTGATAGGTACTGTCGATTTCCAGAAATCATCACGTTAATTTTGCAGTTGAAGAGCTATCCTGAAATCAAAATACCAGTTTTCTCCTTGATGTCAGTTTCGCTCTTCTGAAGCCGTTGTCACATCCTGTGCAGGTCATCTCTGGATTTTTTTTTAGGTCAGTCACCGCATTCTGTAGAGTCTGCAATGCTAGCTCACCCTTTTTTGCTTTCCTCATTCAGTGACTTGATTTGCCTGTCTAAGTCAGCATCCTTCTCCGTCACTGTTGGCAACATGCTGGTGGTATCAGGCATGAAACGGCCAAATTGATCCACTCCTTTGATTTTCGCTCAATAGTGCTGACCAGCTGCTTTTGTAAATGAACAAAAAGGGTGATTGTCGTCTAATGTAGAGGCTGGACACCGATGGCTGTTGGTCAAACAACAATACGCTTTCCGTAAATACCAGCTACACGGTCTTGAAAGCCCCACCCACAACCCCTCCACTAACAAAACATACAGGTTTCCACTTTCTCTCAGAGACTCCCTCGCTGCCTCTGTTTTGCCGGCCATTGCTGGTTGCAATATCAAAAATAATTAGCTTCTTGAATTCCTTGAACTGCGCGCTTTGTGTGTGCGCGCTTGTGTGTGTGTGTGTGTGTGTGTGTGTGTGTGTGTGTGTGTGTGTGTGTGTGTGTGTGTGTGTGTGGGTGTGTTTAATCGAATGTTCAGAGGTGATTTTTATCATTTGTACGGGTGCACGTTGAGTTTGGTGGAGTTTTAATTAGACGTGTGTTGATATATGACGTGTTCTAAGGAATGGTTTGTTTATCATGAGTTAAATTACGGAGTGCGTACAAGGGGCCTGTGAGGTCACAGGTGAATTTCCATGCTGACTAATCAAGTATGAATGAACTCAACTGAAAAGAACAGAGTATTTCAGCACAATAAATCACAGATTCATTTGCAAAATAATTGACGCTTAGGTGCGTAGGATATGCCTATACCTTTTGTTCTTGCAGGTTGCTTTGAGTCATATTGTATGTAACAGTTTTCGTCGATTTCAAGGTAAGCCTATTATCATGATCATTTTGCAATTAGAGGCCAATCTTGGAGTCAGTCTACCAGGTATTGCTTTGTGCTTGCTTGGTGTCAGTTTGCTTGGTGTCAGTCTCGCTCTTCTGAAGCGACGTCAAAGTCTGATGTAGATTATATCTGATTTTCTTGAGGTCAGTCACTGCATCCTCTAAAATGATAATAATAAAACACACACACACACACACACACACACACACACACACACACACACACACACACACACACACATTTTAAATAATAATAATGATAATAATGATGATGATAATAAAAGTAATAATAATGATAATAATAGCAACAATAACAACAACAACAACAACAACAACAACAATAATAATAATAATAATAATAATAATACTAATAATTATAATAATAATAATAATAGAAGAAGAAGAAGAAGAAGAAGAAGAAGAAGAAGAAGAAGAAGAACAACAACAACAACAACAACAACAACAACAATAATAATAATAATATTATTATTATTATTATTATTATTATTATTATTAAATTTTATCATCATCATCATTAATATTGTTATTAAAGTAGTGATAATAGTAATGAT
>JADBJO010007380.1:59290-81790 GCA_016801955.1 Conus betulinus | reverse complement strand
ATTTATATAATGCTGAACAATTAAGTAGTAAGTGAAAACAAGTGCAGATTAACAATTCTTCCATCATTATAGTAATGATTTGGCAAAGATTTAAAATTGAGAGAAAAAAAATTGAAGATTAAGTAAATGAGAAAATGTATATCATTAATATGAAAACCCTTCACTAACTGCATGAGAAAACTATCGCAGTCCCTCCAAAAGGTTGAGCTAAATGTATAGCTAAAATATATCGCCTGCTCCAAGGCTTTTTCGTCTGCTGAATCGGACTCAACAGGGAGACACGGCTTATTGTGTCTGTGCTCTTGGCGTCAGACAGTCCATAATACTGTGGTGTTCCGACCGCCAAGGGTTCGAAAAAGAATCCAACAGCACCCCCAAAGCAGCCAGCGAAAGGTAGTAGAATTAAACAAAACGAAAGTGTGGAGAGGAAAAAAAGTTGTTGAAAACTATAAACATTACACAAACAGTATAAAATGTAAGGGACAATCTTTGAGCCTATGCTTGAGGATCCATTTGAGGATGCAAGGGAGATCAAAAGATATGGAACAGTCTGAGTGGTCAGCTCTGCTGTTCAATAACCCAAGCATTGTCAGCGGCTAAGAATTGTGCAGAACAACCTTTCCTTGGATCTCCTAAGAGATGCAATCATATATATATAGCGCGCACCTGTGTGTGTGTGTGTGTGTGTGTGTGTGTGTGTGTGTGTGTGTGTGTGTGTGTGTGTGTGTGTGTGTGTGTGTGACTCGTGTGCTTAGAGTGATGTATGTCATTTGTATGGGTACATGTTGATTTTGGTGGAGTTTTTATTGGACGTGTTAATGTTTGATTTGTTTATCATAAGTACACATTTGTGTTTTACCAGGACTCTGTGAAGTCACAAGTAAATTTCCATGCTGATCCATAAAGGTATCATTGAACTGAACTCAATCGCACTGAAAATTTCAGCTCATCTTATATTTATTTGCGAAATAAATGACACTTGTGTGCGTAGTATATGCCTGTACGTTTAGCTCTAGAATGTTTCTGAGTCATATTGCGTCTGATAGGTTCTGTCGTCGATTTCCAGATATCATCATGATGATTTGCAATTGAAGTGGTCTCCTCAAGTCAGCTTACCAGTTTTCTCTTTGAGTGATTCCACAGTTTTCTTGGTGTCAGTTTCGTTCTTCTGAAGCGACGTCACATTCTTCTGCAGGTCCTCCCTGGATTTCTTTAGGTCAGTCACTGCATTCTGTAGAGTCTTCAGTGCTAGTTCACCCTTTTTGATTTCCTCACTCAGTGACTTGATTTTCCTCTCGAGGTCAGCATCCTTCTCCGTCATTGCTGACAACATGCTGGTGGTATCAGGCATGAAACGGTCAAGTTTATCAGCAGGTCTTGAAGGGAAGGAGGTCGTGTGACGTCATCGTCATCAGCTGTTTCATTCACCAGGCTTCCCATGAAAGCTTGAACATCGTCCACCTGCAGCCCAGAGGTATTGGTATGGACGTAACTCCAGGGCCAGGCGGTGTCTTCATTCTCTGCATGCTGTTGGTGATGATCCACTTTATCCTCAGACAACAGGGCTGCCTTCAGCTCGTTCCGGAGCACAACGACATCCGGGTCATTCCTGGACAACTGTGCCGATGCACGTGACACCAGGCAGCTCAGCCTGTCGATGGCAAAGGTCAAGGCCGATTTCTCTGCCTGAAGGTGACCCTTGTCCTCGTCCTCTTTGCGGGACACAGCGTCCAGAAGACGGTCCCGTGACTGTTGACCCCAGGTGAGCAGCTGGTCAAAACGCGCATGGACTTTTTGAGTCGTTCCCTGTGCGTAGCGTGCTAACTGTCGTTCCTTGCGATCCACGCTTCTTAGGGAAGACTGCATGATGTGGATCTGTTACAATGCAGAGAGAACATCAGCTAACCACAAATCATCTCTCTCTCTCTCTCTCTCTCTCTCTCTCTCTCTCTCTCTCTCTCTCTCTCTCTCTCGCTCGCAAACAACATGTTTAACATCACTTTCGTGATTTTGCATATATACTATGTGATTCACGGAATGGAGTACTTAAATTTTTACACGAACTGATTCATTAAGTTCTGTACGTACATCTTTGAAAGTGTGGTGGTTCTACTTGATGCACAAAGTGAAAAATTGAACTTTAATTGTGATTTGAGCAAGTTTCCTTCCTTATCTCGCCTACACGAGTTACGCAGCGCGCGCCAGCGAGGCCTAGCCAACAACATGTAACGCGCAGAAGGTAGGGAAGATTTGTACTTGTGTAGCAGACTGGAAGGACTCTGTGTGTGTGTGTGTGTGTGTGTGTGTGTGTGTGTGTGTGAGTCCAGCTGGGAAAGCGGGTTAATCAGCACGGCAACATCTGTGTGTTGTGACTCTTCCGCCGACCTTCTTTCTCTGAGTTCCACACAGACATCCACCAAACATCATGTGCCCAGCGCTCAACACATGGGCCGTGGCTGGCGCCTAACATGCCAGCTATGACTACTTACAGTGACTAGCTTTGGCATTGGCATGGCTGAAGCTTTCTAATTGTTTCCATGCAGTGCGGCACCAGGTCCTACAACTATGGGCCAACAACCATGGCCTAAGAGAGTTCATTTTCACTGGACCATTCAATTGAGAAAATTCAACACAAAATCAACCAATACGAAAAATATTTTTGTCTCAGCGAAAACATATGCCACATTGGAGGTATGTACTTGACCACAGATATGTTGGCAATTATGCACCAAAGGGCCTTACTACCACATGGACCGACCTTGGGCCTCATCACAGACCGTACAGTGAAAAGTATTCCATTGTGGAGTTAGCATGTCCCATCCCATCAGATTTGTACCAGTCTACATTAGGGATACAGGCTGGTCTGAAAAAAAAACTGCTGAAGATACATATCTATTATACAACACACCAGTCCTTCGAATGAGACTATAAACCGAGGTTCCGTGTGTGAACGCACGCATAACATCTTGCACACACGTAAAATCCCATCACCAACATTCGGAAGAGTAGGCCAGTTTGGGCCGTTGGTATGGATGACACGTTACACGTAGCATGCACCCTGAGTGAGAAATGGAAAGAATGAAGGAAGTAAGGAAAATGAGTGACCGATATTGAACGATATTGACTGGATGACACGGGAAACGACTGAATGAAGCGCCAGCTGGCAGCTCTTCAGTCGGCACTACCCCAGTAGGCAGCCGGTTGTGTAAATGAGTGTTACATGTTTATAGTTGATTATTGTAAAGCGCTGTGAGCTCTAGTGAGAAAGGGCGCTCTATAAATGTACGTTATTATTTATTATTATTATTATTATTATTATTATCCTTGTTCAGGGTACGGCATGTGAGGACTGGGTGGACAGTGAGTTCAAAACATTGCGTGCCATTGTGCACACAATGGCTACAAACACTGTCCGCCCTGAACTCCTGCAGTGACAGACTTACGGCAGCCAGATCACTCCACTGTACTGGTCATTCTGACCAGCGTCGATGCCCGACCAGCCGAGGATGATGACAAGCGCCGCATTGTCATTACCACTTGCACACACACTACCGTGGCACCAGGGGAGATCATCGACGTAGGGGAGATCACCGTGTGTCATCAGAGAGACGCAGATATGTACCTGAACTCTCCCTGTCAACCCCACTCCACTCCCAATTCAGAAGCATCTACCCATGCTCATCTCCCAATCACCTTGCCCTCCCAGCCTGCTGTTCCCTCCTCTTCCCATCCCCAGTGCCACACCACAGTGGAGAAGAAAGCTGGGTTTTCTACAGTGAGCTCTACACAACACCAAGACACTAATGACGTCGTCCCTTCCCCTACACAGTCTACCATTAGTGAACATAGTGCATGTGTCACTCAAAACATCCCTTAACACTGTGCCACCCCTACCTCCAATGACCCCTCAAAACTGTGCCACCCCTACCTCCAATGACCCTCAAAACTGTGCCACCCTACCTCCAAAACTGTGCCACCCCTACTTCCAATGACCTCCAATGACCCTCAAAACACCAGCCCTGACAATCTCTCCAGCAACAATGGACTCATCTCCCACTCCAATGAGTGACCAACTGAGGACAACAGTGAATCTGGCAATAGTTGTTCCCATGAAGACTGTGTCGCAATGGAAGAATTTCTAGCAATAACCCAAGCCCTACAGGCTGAAGTCTCTTCTCTATGCGCAGCTCTTCAGGAAGCAAGACAGACACTTAAAATAGAAATAGATTCCTTCATAACTCAAATACATCATCAGTCATCTCAAAACAAATCGCCACATCAAAAATCATCCAGTTCTCTGCAACCCCGGTAGAAGCAGAAAAACAAACGCCAGTTGTCTGAAAAGCCCTCCTCTCCTCGCTCATCAAGCATTACTCCTCTAAATCCCTCTTCTTCTACCTTCCGTCCGACCCCTGTCCTGCCTCTCAAAAATCCTCCCCTCCCACTACTACAGTCTCTTCCCCTTCCACCCTTCACCCACAAGAACCTGCCAGACAAAATGCTACAGTCAGCCATGCTAATGCTGACCTTAGCACAGCTGGTAAGCTTGAGTCCCCCTCCCATCCCACTCTCAGAAGATTAACCTTGAATTAACAGGCAACTGTCATTATGCTAGGAGACTCTGTCATCAAAGGTGTAACCTTCTCTACTCCTTCCCTCTTCATTACAAACAGCAAAAAGTCAGTGTCAGTGGCTTGACGCTTTCTCAACTCACAGAGTGGTTGTTAAGTTGTCAAGTGCCCACACAGACAACTCGAGATGTTGTCTTTCATGTGGGCATCAACGACTGCAGACAACAATCAACATCAGCAGAGGGTGGCATCAGTACTGAGACGTGGTCACAGCTGCTCTCCCAGTGCAGACACATTTTCCCAAAGGCGTCAATACAAGCATCTGGTATCATTCCTGGGAGGGGCCACCACCCACTGAATGCTCTAATACATGCTAGCAACAGCAACTTGCAATTAGCATGTGAAAACATGAGGGTCAAGTGTACAGACCACTCAAACGTTTTTACCACCACTAGCAGAGCACCCAGAGTGGCTTTATACAGTGATGCTGTTCAACCCTCCAAGAAAGGAACAGCCTGCATTGCAGAAGGCTTGTTTGCTCACCACATCAAGCGTGACGCCGGGAAAAGGAGAGGGCCGCCTGCTGAAGGCAATTTTAGGAAATCAACAAGTGGTAATAAGCCCTCTCCCCCACTGCTATACAACAGGGAAACCCTGTCCCCCAGGAAACCAACAAGTGGTAATAAGCCCCCTCCCCCACTGCTACACAACAGGGACACCCCGTCCCCCAGGAAATCAACAAGTGGTAATAAGCCCCCTCCCCCACTGCTACACAACAGGGACACCCCGTCCCCCAGGAAACCAACAAGTGGTAATAAGCCCCCCCCCCCCCCCCACTGCTACACAACAGGGAAGCCCCGTCCCCCAGGAAATCAACAAGTGGTGATAAGCCCCCTCCCCCACTGCTAAACAACAGAGAAACCCCGTCCCCCAGGAAATCAACAAGTGGTAATAAGCCACCTCCCCCACTGCTACACAACAGAGAAACCCCGTCCCCCAGGCGCCCCACCAACCATCTGAGCCATTCTGCTCCCCACCCTCCCTGTATGATCGAACCTTTCCATTCATCCCTCCCCCTAATAACCATCCCAACCTTGTCCCTCATTCAACTAGCCATCACCCTCCCTCATTTCTCCTATCAACCATATGGGATTAGATGAATTTCCGCCCCTATTAAGCTATCACCCCGGATCCCAACCACCTGTCTCTCCATTAAGAACAAAACACTCGTCACTATCATGTGACAATGAACGTCACTGTTATTTGCTACCTAGGAAAATGTTTCCTCAATTTCATTCCATGTATTATCCCCCCTTTCCTCCTCGCACACCTCCTGGTTCTGGCAGTGGCCATACTACATGCCTGTCCCTCCCTCCCCACCCCGTATCCTCCCAACGATCATCCATGCTGAAATGAAAAAGCCCTCTGGGATAATCTTCCTGCTACAAGGAGAGTACACAAGCCGAAGTTGCAGACTAAAGAAATCGTGCAAAGCAGTACTGGAGGTGTCGAAAAATTTTTACAAGTGTGGTGTAACATCATCATTTGTTTATGCAGGTATGCTATATGCCCATGTATATAATTCTATACGATATTAACATGTGTGTTCAAGGGAGAAAAGGGTGGGAGTAAAGGACTGTGACCACGTTGCACACAGTGCTAACAATGAGAAAAGGCGCAGCCTTCTGTGTGTTGAAGAAAGTGACTCCAATCCTCATGGACCTGGTGCCGATGCAGCACATAAAAAGATAAAATGAAATAAAATAAATTCACAAGCCTAAAAACTGCATTGTGGACACTTTGCATCGTATAGCAAGTGTGAAGATTATAACACTTTTCTTTAATCAAATATATCTGACTGAGAAATTCTCTCTCTCTCACTCTCTCTCTCTCTCTCTCTCTCTCTCTCTCTCTCTCTCTCTCGTCCATTTTTATATCATAGTTTCTACTGTATCTAAGTGGTGTATGAGCACGCTAAGAAACCTCCTGTGGTATAGATTAACTTTCGGTGAGACTTGTCACAGGTGAGTTACATAACTCTGTGAATTTAACTTCTGCCTGTGTTTCATATTCATTATTCTTTTGCATTGAGCATGTTTTGTTTTTTTTTAGTGCTGTTTTGCAATTGTTTGCAAATTTAGTTTTGTTTGTTTCTTATAGTCATTATCCTTTTGCATCGAAGATTGTTGTGTTGTATGTGTACTATATGGACACATTTGTGTTTTGTTTTTAAGTGTATCATCGCTATTTTCGTTTAGTTTCACAAATGGTACAATCATCTTCAGCGTGGCCACAGGAAGACGGATTACGTATTGGACATCTAAATGTATACTATATACAAACAAATTACAGGAGATACCCACTATACTGTCAAACCAAGACAAATCCTGTCATATATTTAGCTTCACTGAATCAAGACTTTCAGATATTGTCCCTGATGCCACTGTCTTAAGCTCCGGCTACAATATCATACGCAGAGATCTCACCGAATCCGAAACTACGGGCATATTAATTTACATTCATGAAACATTAAATGCGCAACGCTTTTATGAACCTGAAAGTTTTGGAATTGAAACGGTTTGCCTAACAATCAGGTTGGAGAGAACGAAACCCATTAAAATCGGATTTATCTATCGAAATCCAGCAGAAAATGCTGACTGGATGGACAAGTTTACGGCCATGATGGATGCAGCATCACTTGATGCTACAGAATTGATTATTTTAGGTGATTTCAACATTGATTTATTGAAATGCCAAACATCATGGTCAGATAGGACTACTTCGTATAGCTTAACCCAAATATAGACATGCACACCCGTGTAACGCCCACTAGCAAAACATTATTGACCACATCTATCTTTCTGAACCACATAACGTCATTGAGAAACGTGTGCCTTTGAATGGATGCAGCGACCACTTTCCAGTATGTATTACGTGGAAAAGAAGGGAATCAAATTTCTTAAAACAGGCCACAAACATATCACTTATAGATAACTTGGACAATTCCACGAAGATAACTTTCTCACTGACCTCATGAATTCCCCCCTTATAAATGTTTATAATTACACTGATCCAGAGAAAGCGCCAGAGTTTTGGCCACATACGTTTAATTCTGTTTATGACAAGCATACGCCACTCAAAACGCGTCGAGTTAAACATAGTGCAAAACCAAGTGGATGACTGATGAAATACAAGCTGCTTGTTTCTTACGCGACGATCTGTTTGAAGCAAGAAGGGAAGTCGGAAGGATTTAAAAGGCAATGTAATAAAGTCAATTCACTCAAACGGACAGCAAAAATGAAATTGTTTCGTGAACTTGTAGCCAACAAACAAAGTTCGAAATCCGAATGGCAAGCAATAAATGAACTTACAAATAAAACTTCACACAATCAAAGATAAGTCTGATAATCAGCATAACATCAAATGAACACAACAAACGCTTTACAACAGTTACAGAACACATTGTCAAAGAAAAGAATACTGACACAAATGAACTACAAAAATTGAAAAACTTTTGTAATGCTAAGAACATTCATTCAGCTCCACCAGTTCTACCTATGACAGTCAGTGATGTTTACAACGCTTTATGCCAGTTAAAGCAGACAGGAAGTCGCGGACTGACGGGATTGATGGAAAGATTCTGAAACTATCAGCACCTGTTATATGTGAAACTCTTACCTACATTTACAATTTATGCATTGATAAATGCCACTTTCCTGTTCAGTTCAAAGTTGCAAAAGTTTATACCCAATTTTTTTTTATCTGGAGACAAATCTGATCCATCGAACTGTAGAGACCTATATCTATTTTGCCAGTTCTTTCCAAGCCCTTGGTAAAACACATAAATAAACATCTTCGCCACCATTTTGACTCTTCCAACCTACTAAATAAAAGTCAATCGGGGTTCAGGAAAAATCATTTTGTCATACAACACTTACAAATCTTGTGGATCAATGGTTAGCCAATATTAATGAAATAAATATTGTGGCGCACTGTTCATTGATTTTTCAAGGCTTTTGATGTAACTCAAGTCAAGTCAAGTCAAGTCAAGTAAACTTTATTATCTCAATTTGAGAAATTAATTTGTGGTCACACACATTCACAGCAAATAAACAATAATTTAGCCACATTACCCATTTTCTCACATATGACATACATTCATATAGAGGAATTTGGATTTCAATTAAACATCTTCTCGGTTCATGAAATCAATGGACAGGGGAATAAAACTTTGTTTAAATCTGACACTTCTGCATTTAACCGATCGATATCTTCGTCCTGACTGAGGAAGGTCATACTGATTTGCAAGAACGTGGGTCTGGTCACACGTAATCTTCTTCGCTTTACAAACAAACACGGCACCTGTATAGCTCACTCAGACATTTTTGTCTCTCACCAAACGATTTTTCCTCCCACGTTCACCACTTTCTCAATCACATTTCTGCTCTTCACAGTCAAATTCCATACCATACCAACACATAAATGAGAGAAAGTTAGAACAGATTCCAAGAAGCATGAATAAAATGTCCGAAGAATGTCAGTATTCACATGAAATGATCGCAGCTTGCGAAGACAATATAATCTGGTTTGACACTTTTTGTGGACATACTCAACATGGGATTTAAAATTCAGCTTATTATCTATAAAAGTTCCTAAATATTTGTATGATTCAACACGTTCTACTTCAGCACCTTTGATAAAAGTGGTGGTACAGCTTTTGGATTCTTTCTAAAATCAATCAACATTTCTTTCGTTTTTGTTACATTCAGATCAAGATAGTTATGATCGCACCAGTCAACGAATCTTTGAACCTCCTTGAAGTACAGAATCACTGTTGGAAAGATCCACAAGTGCTGAGTCATCTGAATATTTAATGTACAAAGTTGAATCACTTCCTGAACAATCATTTGTGTACAGAGTAAAAAGCACTGGTGATAAAACAGTACCCCGGGGTGCGCCAGTTGAAATGACTGGAAGACGAAACAACACTTTGATATCGAACAGACTGTGTCCTCTGTGTAAGAAAATCAATTATCCAAAGAATGAGCTTGTTACCCACATTTATGTTAATGAGTTTCTTTGCCATCAGATGTGGTTGTATGGTGTTGAATGCTGATGAGAAAATCAATAAAGAGAATGCGTACAAAGAAGGCAGGTATTTCGAGGTGTGAAAAAGCATGATGGAGAAGTGTGAGTGTGGCGTCATCTGTTGATCTGTTCTGTTGGTATGCGAACTGAAACGGGCCTTGGTACTGTGTAGTATCTTTTAAAACATAACCGAGGACAATTCTTTCAAGACATTTCATTGCAACAGATGTGAGGGCAACTGGTCGGTAATGATTTAAACAGCTTGGGTTGCGTTTTTTTGGGAACAGGACATACGGTGGCATTTTTCCATAAAACAGGAATTATACAGGAACGGACCACAGATTGGTATGGGGGAAGCTTTTATCATATGGTATAACAGGAAATATCTTCCATCTAATCACATCATTCCTAGAAGACCGTCAACAAATCGTTTGTGTCAACAACAGTTTATCAGAGAAGCTACCTATCCAACATGGCGTACCCCAGGGTTCTGTGTTAGGCCCATTGCTGTTTTCAGTTTATATAAACGATCTCCCTCTTTTATACTGAGGATTCATGTGAACTCTTTTGTGATGATACCACTGTCCATACACATAGCTCCAGCTTAGAAGCTGTTTTCACCTCATTACAGAAGAATGCTGATATCTTAAGTAATTGGTGCAATGTAAATCACATGTCCATGAATCCTAACAAAACAAAACTAATGCTGATAACAACAAGGCAAAGAAACAAAACATAACCACGCAGCCTCCATCTGTTTTTTGTCAATAATCAGGAAATTGAAGTGGTGGATAACCATCGAGTTCTAGGCGTATATGTTGATAACAATCTCTCTTGGTCTTATCACCTTTGCAGTTTATATAAATCAATATCCAGACAAACATATCAGCTGTGCAGGATTAAGCATTTCTTAAATTTTCATGCCAGGAAATCATTCCTACATGCACATATTCTCTCTTCAATCAATTATTGTTCAACACTAATTGATTCTGTTAGTGCTAATGCCATGAAACCTCTCACGAGTGTCTACAAAAGAGCACTTAAAGCAGTTCTATTAAAATCGTCTAGTCTTAATGAAGGTGATTATACTAAAGCAGGGGCCCTTCCGCTAAAAAAAAATGTTTGCTGTCAACAAATGTTTGCTAATGCAAAAAAACTGCGTCGGCTTTAGCACCACAACACTTCAGTCTAAATTCAACAAAACCCCGAGGGATTCAACCAAATTCTAGGTTCCCAAACCTAGAATAGGTATATTTAAATCAAGCTTATCTTACTCTGGTAGTGTGGTTTGGAATTCACTTCCACTATATTTTCCGATGCACCCAAAATGCAGAATCCTTCAGAGAAAAAGTAATTACACATTTCACAGCAGGTCATTACTATTAGGGATAAAGTACATATACCAGAGCACACCCTTTGTTTTGCTGCATATGAAACTGATACGTCGCTTCCTTTCTTAAACCAGATAATGATGAATTGAGAGATATGGTTACCATTGGTTTCATTAATGACTGTAATTATATGTTGTGATCATTGACTTCACTGACTGATGATGCATTGTCACTAACTGATTGATGTCCTAATATTTTTGATTTATTGAAGCACTGTATCTATATGATGATAATAATCATGTATTGTTGCTTGTTATTCAAATTTTATTGTAATGTTTAGAAGAAAAATGGATATATCATATTATTCTCTCTCTCTCTCTCTCTCTCTCTCTCTCTCTCTCTCTCTCTCTCTCTCTCTCTCTCTCTCTCTCTCCGTATTTATGCGTATTGATGTATTGTCACTAAGTTTATAATTATAGTCTTGGGTAGTGTATGAACAGTTCAAGCAGAAGAAGAAGAAGAAAAAGAGACGAGGAAGGGAGAGAAAGATTATGATGGCATCTCTCTCTCTCTCTCTCTCTCTCTCTCTCTCTCTCTCTCTCTCTCTCTCACACACACACACACACACACACACACACACACACACACACACACACACACACACACACACACACATGCGCGCGCGCGCGCGCGCGCTTACACACGCACACATACATACGTCATGATAATAATCGTTATGACTATTGACGCTAGGACTTTATTGTTGCTAACTGATAATTGATAATGTAGTAGTACTGCTCGTTCTTGTCTTGCCTTGTAACCACATCATGTAACTTTTAAAGAAAAAATAATGTTGATATTACTGATGCATTGTAGTTGTCTAATTATCATCCATAGCAGCTTGCTGTATGTTAATATTTTACAAAAGGAATGAACTTCTCTAACTCTCTCTCTCTCTCTCTCTCTCTCTCTCTCTCTCTCTCTCTCTCTCTCTCTCTCTCTCTCTCTTTGATAGGAGGATCGCTTATTCTATGTCTGTGTGTGCTGATTTTTTTTTTTCCTTCTTTGAAATTAATTTCTTTAGTTTTGTTTGGTGTTGCAATTGCTTTTCTTTTTTTCCCCCTTTAAAGTCATCTACGCCTTAAATGTTAGTAGGATAAACAACTCATCAACTTTTAATGCATTTGTGAAGATATGTGTGTTTGTTATAATTTTGTAAGTCTTAGTCGCTAGTTATGCTTAGTAGTCGCTAGTCATGCTTAGTTAGTCCCTTAGTGGGGCAAGGGCCGGATGAAAAAAAGCATGTGTTTGCTTATCTGTTACCCTTGGAAACAATACAACTAAACAGAGTAGCTCGGTGCAGTTCATTCTAGAGGGCACCTGACTGCAGTCATTGACATCTCACCATGCACCACGCTCACCCACCTGCTGTTGTGCTGAAGCCACCAGTGACGTCATCTCCCCCTTGGCCTGCTGAATGGCCCTGGACAGCTCCACAGTGTCGTGGCCCTCGTGGGAGGAGAACTTTGCAGTGCAGACAGATGCTGATGTGGCACTGTTGACAATGGAAGCACAGGACCTGGTCTCGTGAACCATGCACAACGCTTTCTTCTCCTCCCCCTTCTTTTCCGTCACGGGCTGGCCAAGACTGACAGAGGTCACGTGATGGTTGGCCGTGAACTTGTCGTGATAGCGACGGCACGTGCGACACATGTGTGACTGACAGTCTCGGCACGTGTGGGTTGCAGGCTGTTGATGACCCTCGTCACACATACCACACAGCACAGGGCGGGAAGCTTCTCCTTCGTTCAGTTCATGGTCCAGGTAAAAATTGGTCTGCACACAGTATATATGACGCACACACCAATGAAACCTAAACAGACATCTGTCAGGCACTGGATGGAACTGTGAGACCAACAGAGTCGAGACAACTGAGGGGCGCTTTGAATGAAATCAAGTAGGTTATAAAAAAAGAACAGATTTGTTTAGAACGAAAGTTCCCTTTGATGAGAGTGCATAGTTGACAGAATATGGAAAATTGTGAAATGACAATGGTTACGAGGCTGACTTTGATATTGAAGCAAAATGTTTTTTTTTTCTTTCTTTCTTTCTTTCTCTGATGGACTGCAGGCACTGGCACTGCAACAAATGGAAATTGGGTGTGTATGGGGTAGCCTTATCACCCGGGTGCCAGTTGATGGCTACAGGTCTCAACAGTGTTTTGTTCATATGGTAGCACTCTGTAGGAACATTGATGAATAATTACAAGATAGTTACGTACAATTCAAACAAGAAGGTTTACAAACGCAGTGGTAAAGTCATTGTTAAACACTGCATAAAGTTACCTTTCAAACAAAATCTTGTGTATGAACACTCTATTGACGCCTCTCTCTCTCTCTCTCTCTCTCTCTCTCTCTCTCTCTCTCTCTCTATATATCTATATATATATCTATATCTAATGCCTATATATATATATATATATATATGTGTGTGTGTGTGTGTGTGTGTGTGTGTGTGTGTGTGTGTGCATCCTCACAAAGAACCAAGCAACAACCACGTTGATGTTTTCCCAATATTTCGACCTCTTTGGTGTTCCTCAGGGGACTTTAATGATGGAATTGCACATGACAATTTCCGTTCACACCTTGTTTAAAAAACAGTTCACCACAGTTCAGATGGCTTGAGAAAGGACAAGTGTGGAAGAGCGGTAAGCTACGGGAAACTCGAAAAAGAAGAGAAGGAAAGACATAGGAATAGAGAGAGAAAAAAGGAAAGTAAGAGAGAGTGGAGAGAAGAGTTGACAGGAAGAGAGAGAGAGAGAGAGAGAGAGAGAGAGAGAGAGAGAGAGAGATCGAGAGAGAGAGAGAGACAGACAGACAGACAGACAGACAGACAGACAGACAGACAGACAGAGACAGATCAGAGAAGAACAGAGAGAACAGACAGACACATAGATAGATAGATAGACAGACAGATAGACAGACAGATAGACTCGCCGACATCGAGAGGGTGAGGGGGTAGTGGACAGAAAGTGGGGAGGAGGGGGGAAGAAATGGAAGGAAAGACTTAACAGAAAGAGGGAGAGAGAGAGGGAGAGGAGAAGTAATGATAGTGAGAACTTGGGAGAGCAACACGGGGGGGGGGGGGGGGGGGGGGGGGGGGGGGGGGGACAGAACGGTAGGGAAGAGCGGTCATAGAGGGAAAGTAAATGGGAAGTGGGGGTGATAGAAAGGGGCTGTTACATAGAGGAAAAAAAAGGGGGGGGGGGGGTTAGTTAGGAGTTGTAGCAAGTTAACATCGGCACATGGGGAGAGAGGGAGAAAGGGAGGACTTAAAGAGAAAAGTGTGTGCGAGAGAGAGAGAGAGAAGAGAGAGAGAGAGAGAGAGAGAGAGAGAGAGAGAGAGCGACCGAAGTCGAGAGAGAGGAGAGAGACAGACAGACAGAGAGAGAGAGACAGAGAGAGAGAGAGAGAGAGAGAGAGAGAGAGAGACAGAGAGAGAGAGAGAGAGAGAGAGAGAGAGAGAGAGAGAGAGAGAGGCGTATGTGCGTCCCTATCGAAACTTATGGACGGCTATGAATACACTGCAACACACTGCAATGTTAATGCTATTGGTGATGAATTTCGTTTGTGCTGAAGTGCCCTAAACGTAATGTGATACGACAACATTAGGCATTGGGTGTTTACTGCAGATAAAAGTCTTTTCAATTCGTCAACAGAGATATAAAACCAGCTGTTCTCCTCATAAACAGGAAAACCCTTTTCTTTTCCTTGTTTAAAAAAAAAATATATATAATGTATTGCTGTGTGTGTGGCTGTGTGTGTGTGGTTCAATTACGCGAAGAAGTGCCTATATCGTTGTCATGTCTCGTTTGTTTGTTATCACCAAAGGGTTAACAGGATTGCATTGATGTTCAGTATCAAGAAGGGTGCATAGAAGTCGAGCCAGAACAATTGTAATCCTGATGCATGATGGTCTTCACTGATTTCCAAGTCACCATTTGTCATAACAGAACAAGTCTTTAACGTTGAGGATATGTTTCTGTTCTCGTGCATACAAAGAGAACTTACTTTTAAAATCTCAGTTACCTTTTAAATCTCAGTTATGCTTTAAAATGAGAACTTGCTTAAACAAAATACTTATACTCTTAGCAAAGTCATGTTCACCATTTACAGACAGTATTGGAAACTTAATGAACGATACAATACTACGTAGTACGACCAGTTTCAACTGCATTAGGTACGGACCCATTACAAATGCTACAGCAACAATCTCATATTGTTACAATATTCACTGTACAACAGTCAGTGAAAAGATCAGTCATGTTCATTGACAAGCCAACAACAGAAGCCAGATCATGCCACAGATGTAGCATTTTTATGATTTCCATTCCTATAAGAAAACTTTGTCACACAGCCACATGCAAACAGTTATAGTCTGTGACTGGTCGTCATAAAGATAGGTTTGTTATTTCATGGAGGACAGTTCTCATATCAATGATATGAAAGGAACACATCCATAATGATAGAAAGTTTAATGCGCGCATCTACACTTACACACACACACACACACACACACACACACACACACACACACACACACACACACACACACACACATTTAGCCTGTTGCCATACAAGACAGAGAGAGAGAGAGAGAGAGAGAGAGAGAGAGAGAGAGAGAGAGAGAGAGAGAGAGATTCTTTATTTTACAAAAGTTAACTTTGTTAAGTATTAGCTCAAATGGCCATTTTTTCCTACTTCTTGTTACTATTCTGCAAAGCTTGTACTCTATGACACAATGTCTGCCTTAAAACATGGAGAGAGAGAGAGAGAGAGAGAGAGAGAGAACGATAACGATATGTTATTAAAAAAAAGCAAAAGCCCCATTTGAAGGGGATATATGCAAATCTAAATGAGAACGTTTCACGCACTTTAGTGTACTAAATCAGTATAAAACATATGCCTTGTTTATATGAGTTACAATATCATCATATTACAGTGCTCCGCCGTTTAAACGACTTTAAACATAGATATAGAGAAAAAATGATTCATAACACTTTCATTTCTCGACGACAAAAGTAAGACTAAACTAAATGATGATGGTCTGCTATAATCCTTGGCAGGGATATATTTTGCTCTCAAATTATTTAGTGCTGGGCAACACAAAAGCAAAGTGGACTTCATCCTCTACACTGGATCCACACATAGGGCACAGCAAAGACCTGCTATCTGTTTTATACCTCTGACTATGCACTGTATGTCAGAGACACCTAATCTAAACTTTGTTAAAGCGCATTTTATCAATCTGTTCATATCTATTCCATTGTATGGTTCCACTACATAATTCATCTTAAATTGTCTGTACACAGAGAATCTGTCACTACTTTGGATATGACAATCCCAATCTTGCCACCTACAGTCTATCATGCGTTGCTTAAAACAGGCCAAAAAAACTTGGGACGCAAACCCACACCTTGATTTAGCCATACAAAGGAAAAACCATAGCCACATAAACAATTTCGAATATTTGTTGCCCACGTAACTTTACCTCTAGCATCTAAGTCATACAGCGTTTTGTATGCTTGTGCAGGTAGTCTGTCACCTTGCATCTGGATCAGTTTGAGCCAATATTGAATGCTTTTGAAGTATGAATTGATGTAAACTGGAAATCTTCCAAGTTCACCATAGACCAAATCATTCAAGGTACGTCTGTCCACACATAAAAAAAAAATCGTTTCATGGCAAAACAGTGCAATTTTTTTCAAGTTCATGACCTGTTTCAAACGCCCAAATCTCAGCTCCATACTGCACTATTGGCTGGACTTGTGCATCAACTTGAAAAAAAAAAAAATTCAGCTGAACTGTTTCCAAACTTATACAAAACATTTAACACACTTATAATGGCACGTTTGCCTCTGCTCACTAGGTCTTGACATGCAAAGTAAAGCTGAGCTTCGTGGAAAAATAAATACCCAAGTACTTATATGCGTTTACAACTGATATTTTGATGATGTACCATAAACCCATCTCTCAAATGCAGCCAAATAGCCACATTTACGGAAAACTAAAACATTTGTTTTGTCCATATGTACCTTAAGCTCAAGTCTTTGTACAGCAGAGTATAAACTATTCAGCTGAGTTTGTAAACCTGTAACAGTTTCAGATAACAACACAATATCGTCGACAAACAAAAATGAAAATGAATAACTGAATCAAATTAAAAGTAACACCATGCCTACCCTTTTCAATAATTTCGAGAGCTAATTCATTCATAAACATCGAAAACAAAACAGGACTACAAACATCCCCTTGTTTAACCCCTTGCGTACACATAATGAAATCACTGAACCTAGCCCCACTCTTTATTTTGACTTTCACGTTTTCATACATACTTCTCACACAACTATAAAGCTTACCCTTTATGCCATTTTTTCTGTTTTTTTTGGCCATAACAGTTCCTTGAAATCAAATCAAATGCTTTCTCGAAATCAACAAAAACAACATAATATTCGGTTATTAACAAACTGTTTCTGAACTGCCGCCAGCAAAGTAAGCATATGGTCTATTGTGCTGTAATCCTTTTTGAAGCCAGCTTGAAATTCTCCTGTAATATTGTTTAGTTCTACCCACTCTGCTAATCTTTTATCAATTACAGAACCGTACAGTTTACTGGCTATGTTACATAATGAGATGCCCCTGTAATTATTTGGATCATTTACATCTTTTTTTTTTACAAAGGAAGAATGATCGACTCAGTCCAGCTTTCAGGATAGATTCCCTTATCAAACAAAACATTAAATAATTTTACGAGAAAATGTATAGCATTGTCCCCTAAATGTTAAAAAAAAAAAACCCTCACCTACAAGTCCATCAGGTGCTGCAGCTTTACCCAGTTTTTAACTTTTGTATTGCAGACAATACCTTGTGTTATGTGATGGACCGATCCAGATAATTGGTATACTCGTCATCTTCTGATAACTGACCGGCATAAACAATAGAATTAACGGTGACATCTTTTTCCAAAATATTTTAAAGTGATCATGCCATTTATGTATTGTAATATTATTCTGATTCTGCGTACTTTTTTTTTAATACAAATTTAACATTTTACCAAAATTCCTGCTGTTTGTTGATAGAATTAAGAACTTTTTGAAACAATGAATCGTTATATGACTTTTTCTTTCTATCGGATAAATTCTTGTATTCTCGTCTGCGTACGCAGTATACATGACGGTCGGTAACATCTAATGTTCTGTTACATGTTCTCAATAACTTTCTTACACTTTGTCTTGTAGTGTTTACATTCTGAATCAAACCGTTATTCTGTCTTGTACAACCGACGGAAATTTTTTGTTTCATAGAATCTGCAGCACACTTTACAGCATCATTAAATAATTCGAGTGCTACATTTGCACTCACATCTAACATGTCTGACGCATTCAACAATTGCTCATGAGCATCATCTGAATTAATTGCAATACAAAAATCAGTTGCATGCTCATTTTTCCACACAAATTTTTCCACACATATTCTCTCTTATTAGGATATCCATGTTCACATGTGCCTTTTACATTCATTCTGAACTCTCTAACGGCATGTGATTAGATTCGATCCGTTCACTCACAAAATACACAGGGAGTATTCACAATGTCAAAAAGATCGCATGATGCAACAAAGTAATCGTTCACACTGCTGCGAGAGTCACACATATATGTACACAACCCCTCTTTATCCCCATTACATACACCGTTGAATAGGAATAACCCCAAAGCTACACACATATTCAACAAACATTTACCATACATATTTACACCCTTGTCTTTTGAGCATCGTTTGATTTTGACGTGATGAAATTTATCAAACCATGAAGACTGTGCAAATACATCAGTAATATCCACAGAAACATCAGCTGTTCTTCCACTGAAATCAGCACACATCAAAACTGACGTATCATCATGTAAACTAAGCGCTTCAATCAATCAAAAATATCTTCAATCTGACTACTTCCATTATCAATATTAGAAAAAGCATAGTATGGTGATTCTTCTGGAGGAACATACCAACACACATACAACAAAACATTGTTTGGCAAATGAAACAACTTTTATCGATGATAAACATCAACATCAAAACATTGTCAAAATTTGAATCGAGTTTCTTCCCGTGTGTCAAAAATTTATTTCTAATCAAACATATTACACCACCTGATCTTCCACGTTCTGTAAATTTAAGAGCAGGATTAATGAAGACAGTGTGTTCAGGAAAACTGTAGACTGAAATTCTTCAAGAAAAGGTTCCACTAAGCAAACAAAATCGAAAGACGACACATAGTTGATAAAATGATGGTCGAAAATCTTAGAAAATAAACCGCTAACGTTCCCATGCAAGAATGAATATTTTCTGCGATTGACAGACATGTTAGAAAAGCCATTATCTTGACTGCGTGCACTTGGGTCCCCGCTGCACAAACACATGTTTTTTTTACTACAATGTTTACATACAAAACATATTATTCAAGGGTGCGCTTGCACTGACAACGGCAGCGCAGTCAGGTGACGACCTGCCTGACATACAGGTGGGCGAACACACAGTGTCAGCTTTCCCGACCACACTTTCAGGTGCTGAACCGCGTTCAGTCAACTCCGTCCCCACAGCAGGTGTTAACCTTACACTTTCTGCCCTCGAATTTTTACCCAGCTTGTTGGGGTGGCACACCACACTGTGTCCAGTCCTAATGTGAGGCCGGCCGTGTCCCTATGACGATTCAACTATGTTGTCATTATCACCAAGAATAAACCTCTTGCCACCAATGACCAGATGATCGTAAATCATTGTGGCTCTTTTCTGTTGCTTCCTGGCTTCCTTCAGATGAGGAGAAAGTTTCCTTCTGATTTCCCTACCCGTTGTGAAAAGTCTTCGCCAATGAATATGTTCGTTCCTTTCAATTTCCGTTCTGCCTTCAATAACTTTACCTTGTCTTTGTAAAAAGTACGCCTGGCTATAATGGGTGAATTTTCCTTTGAAGTTGTACCACGTACCCTGTCGAAAGAAAGGAAAAATCATCTGTAAGTTCTAATGTGTCCGTGATCATATCCTTCCACAAACCCTCACAGTTTTCTGTCGTCTCATTTCTGTGCCTTACGATGCCTTGAACAATGATGTTATTACATTTGGACCGACCTTCCAAATCATCAGTTTTCATTTCCAAACAGTTTAGCCTTTCTTTCAACTCTCTGTTGGATTCGGTCAGTACATTGTTCACTTGCCTGAGGTCACTGACGTCTTCTCGAAGAGTCGGAACTTCTTCTTTTAAGGCAAAGAACGTGTCCTTAATTACTCGCATGTCTTGTTTCATTTCATTGAAACGGTCTCTCAGAGAAGTCAACATCGTCATCAAATCAGTCATTGTTGGTTGCTGCCCACTCACACTTCGCCGTCTGTCTCCATGGTCAGTAGAACACCCTGCGTCCAGACTCACTCCGTTGGATCCACTGGCACTCGTGAGACGGGTCTGCTTGCCGGAGATGTGCTTCGGAGGACCTGGGTTCGGTTCTACATCACCACATTGCATCAGGAGGTTGCTGAAGAAAATCACCGTGAGGGTCAGTCCTACCACAACACCGTCCGTACGGCTTCTTGGTGTCAATGTCGGGAATCGTTGCTCAGTCTTCCTCCTAGCCCGATCAAACATGAAGGAGACGAAAGTGGCAACAAAGCTACCACATCTTGCTCTGAACACAAGTGGTTCAGCTGACATGGCATCTGAAGTTTACACTAGCCAATTTACAGTAACGGGGGTGTACACTGTCGGTTGAAACTGGCGTGAAACGTGAGACAATGTGCAGCCACAACTTACTCTGTCAAGTGCGTAGAAAGAGCTCCCCCCCTCCCCCCCCCCCCCCCCCCCTCCCCCCGAGAGAGAGAGAGAGAGAGAGAGAGAGAGAGAGAGAGAGAGAGAGAGAGTATTCTTTCATCCAGAAACGTACCTGCAGATTGATTACACCCCGCCGAAAGTGCTCTTCTTTACTTCCTGGTTCTCCCGCCCGCTGCCATGTTGAATATTTCCAAACAAAACGCTATGATCCAGTAAGAACAGGCAGTGTTTCCTACCCTTGGCAACTGGCAACGAATGTAGGTCTCTATATCACCACCTTACCTATCTCTAGCAGAAATAAATTCACACAGTTCGAAATTTGCACGCATTTCATATGTATGTAAGTCTATGCTCGATTAATGGCAGTTAAATATGATGTTCTGAACAGTGACACCCGTTGTTGAGACCAAACAATATACAGAATTTTACTTTTTGTTTATAAGAAATGTGAAACAAAAATATTCTCAAAATGACATAATACTTCACAATAGATTTTTTTTTTTCTTTTTCAACTATTATAAAAACTTGGCAACTGGAAAACGAATATAGGTCTTTATATATCACCACCTTACCTATCTCTAGCAGGAATAAATCCACAGTTTGAAATCTACATGCATTTGATAACTATATGTGTAAATCTGTGTTTGATTAATCGGAGTATGATATAATGTTCTGAACAGTCAGACCCGTTGAGGCCAAACAATATACAGAATTCTACTTTTTACCAGAAATGTGAAACAAGAGTACTGTCAAAATGCCACCATACTTCACAATAGATATTTCTTTTTCAGCTGTTATAAACTCAAAAGCGATGTCAAATCCACAAACAGAAACTGCTCTGCACATTATTCTGTTCAGCTATTACGCCGCCACAACATACAGTGAAACTCGGTTAGCAGTCTGTCTGCTGTGACTCTCACACTGATCGGCAAGTGCCGTAAATGGTGCACATAAAGCTCCTTGATAACTGTGCTAAGTTAGTGTGCTGGCAGCATTGTCCTGTTGCATGTATCAACGACAGTCGAATTCAACACCACAGTTGGCCAAAGTATCCGAACAACGCTGGGCGTACTTACTACTGACAGTCCGATCTTTGATATAAAGGAAAGACAACAGTCTTCTTCAGCGCGCAGAGGGCGACTGTGTGTTGTTACGCAAAAGGTAAACGAGAGGTGCTCGTCTGATGCAACCTCAGTGGCAATAGGTGCTTTAAATAGATCATGACGAGCTGGCCGCACAAATGAACATGCCAGCAGGTTCGATTTCAGTTACATCATGAAGGTGTCACTGCGTGCGAGCTAGTCCATATATGCAATACATCTGCAATGCTTCGAGACCATACTGCGCACACGAATAAAAAATGATGGATAGATGAATGAATGACTATGGAAAGGATCTCACGGTTAGGACTTAGTAGATATCTGACCTCTGCTCATTATTCCAATGCGCTGGTCCGAGCGTGGGTACGAAACTAATATTGGTTGTGTCTTAAAAAATATCATTGTATGTGTTTGTGGTGAGTGTATCCGAGGGCCTACATAATCATGTGCATGGAAGGGTGGGCACAGGCTAATATCCGTGTGTGTGTGTGTGTGTGTGTGTGTGTGTGTGTGTGTGTGTGTGTGTGTGTGTTT
>JADBJO010007380.1:49290-54290 GCA_016801955.1 Conus betulinus | reverse complement strand
GCTAAAATAATCACTAGATGAACTTTTCGCCTTCATGCACACCACGTCCCCTGCCTTCAACTGCACGCACACGGAACAAGCGCCTGTGGAGAGGTAAGTAGCGCCAATTTGGCAGTAGCCTACGCCATTCACACAGAGCCAGGACCGTACCCCGTCCTCTTCTTTACTGCTTCCAACAGTGGCACTGAATGTGTACGTTCCTGGTACAGTGGCGGTGAATTTCCCTGTGGTGATGTCAAACCCACCCCCTTGGTTATGGTGCAGTTCATTGAATACAAAGGGGCTGCAAGCCTTAGTTTTGCCTTCATTACAGCCTGTGGCAAGGAACGACACCGCTTTGCCTGGACAAAAAGAAAACATTCTATGATAAGTATAACTCGTCTGCTTAGTGTTGTTTGCAGGAATGCAAGTGCTGAAGCACACTCACACAAATATATACACACATGTGCACGCGCACACACACACACACACACACACACACACACACACACAAATAAATAAATATATATGTGTGTGTGTGTGTGTGTGTGTGTGTGTGTGTGTGTGTGTGTGTGTAAACATCGATACAGATAGATAGGTAGATAGATAGATATGTGCATATAGACACACACACACACACACACACACACACACACACACACATATATATATATATATATATATATATATATATATATATATATATATATATATATATATATATATTTATTTATTTGTGTGTGTGTGTGTGTGTGTGTGTGTGTGTGTGTGTGTGTGTGTGTGTGTGTGTACCTCTGTTCAATGTTTACTCCCCAGCACAGACGAGTATAGGAAAGAGTATTATTGTAAATATAAATTCGAAAAACGTTCTTGCGTGCAAAAAAACCAGGGTGCCCACAGTTGAACTGATTCGCAACAGGAGTATCTAAATGGAAAGGACATTACTGCTGTGTTCATTTAGACGTTCATTCGGAGTCATGTACGTTTCACCCACATGCATTATCGGGCGGAAGCTACAGGACAGGACGTAGACCATGGCGTGTATATATGTATATATATATATATATATATATATATATATATATATATATATATATATATATATATATATATATATATATATATATATATGTGTGTGTGTGTGTGTGTGTGTGTGTGTATGTGTGTGTGTGTGTGTGTGTGTGTGTGTGTGTGTAAACATCGATACAGATAGATAGGTAGATAGATAGATATGTGCATATAGACACACACACACACACACACACACACACACACACACACACACATACACACTGACTCTCTCTCTCTCTCTCTCTCTCTCTCTCTCTCTCTCTCTCTCTCTCTCTCTCTCTCTGTGTCACACACACACACACACACACACACACACACACACACACACACACACAAACACTCACACACACACACTCTCTCTCTCTTTCTCTTTCTCTCTCTCTCTCTCTCTCTCTCTCTCTCTCTCTCTCTCTCTCTCTCTCTCTCACACACACACACACACACACACACACACACACACACAGAGTCCCTAGGCTGTGCGTCCATATCTGAGCATGTTGGCAGAAAAACACCACGGTTGGTTTGCCTCGGTCATTGACGACAGAGCTGTCACAAAAACCATTTAGTGTGAATTGGTTTGTTTTCTTGTTTGCCTGATGTTTCCAGTATTTCAGTGTCATGTTCGCATCTTTTTTCCCCTTTCCTTTTTTGTGTGAATTTGTTTGTTTCCTTGTTTGCTTGATGTTTTCAGCATTTTAATGTCATGTTCGCACCTTGGCTTCCTACCCTGCTGTTCACCATTATGTGTTGTTGGTTATGGCCACCGAGTGCCCGTAACGCTATCATATCATTTCGGTGAGAGTTCTTAACATTCTTTCAATAGATCTAGTTGCAAAGTGAAACGACTGCAGGCGGAAATCTAAACAAATCTTAAAGAAATGTCAGCGAACCGCCCAGAGAAACGTGGACAAACGAGTCACAAGACAACACACACACGCGTTTCGACCTCTTAGGTCTTCTTCAGGTGAAACAAAGACGAACAAAAATAACGAAAATGCACTTAGCTTTGATTGCTTCAGATTGCTTCTGAGTTCAGCGTCTTCCTTGCGTTATGGTTTGTGTATCATGAATTTACATTACGTAGTGCTTACAAGGAGCTTGTCAAGTCACACGTGAATTTCCATGCTGACTAATCAAATATGAATGAACTACACTGAAAAGAACAGAGTATTTCGGCACAATAAATCAGACATTATTTGCAAAATAAATGACGCTTAGGTGCATAGGATATGCCTATACCTTTGTTCTTACAGGTTGCTTTGAATCATATTGTATCTAACAGTTATTATCAATTTCAAGGTATCATTATGATAACGTTCCAATGACAGATCTATCCTGAAGTCAACTTACCAGTTTTCTCTTTGAGGGATTTCCACAGCTTGCTGGTATCAATTTCGGTCTCCTGAAGCGACGTCACAGTCTTCTGTTGATCATCTCTGGATTTCTTTAGGTCAGTCACTGCATTTTTGGTTTCGTCACTCAATGACTTGATTTTCCTCTCAAGGTCAGCATCCTTCTCCGTCACTGTTGACAACATGCTGGTGGTATCAGACATGAAACGGTCAAGTTTATAAGCCATGTCTTGAAAGGAGACAGACAGGTCGTATGACGTCATCGTCATCAGCTGTTCCATCCACCAGGCGTCCCATGAAAGCTTGAACATCGTCCACCTGCAGCCCAGAGGTATTGGTATGGACGTATCTCCAGGCGGTGTCTTCATTCTCTGCCTGCTGTTGGTGATGATCCACTTTGTCCTCAGACAACAGGGCTGCCTTCAGCTCGTTTCGGAGCACAACGACATCCGGGTCATTCCCGGACGACTGAGCAGATGCACGTGACACCAGGCAGCTCAGCCTGTCGATGGCAAAGGTCAAGGCCGATTTCTCTGCCTGAAGGTGACCCTTGTCCTCGTCCTCTTTGCGAGACACAGCGTCCAGAAGACGGTCCCGTGACTGTTGACCCCAGGTGAGCAGCTGGTCAAAACGCGCGTGTACTTTTTGGGTCGTTTCCTGTGCGTAGCGTGCTAGCTGTCGTTCCTTGCGATCCACGCTTCTTAGGGAAGACTGCATGACGTGGATCTGTCACATACACAGAGAGAACATCAACTGATATGAAACAAAGAAATCTTGTTAACTATTTAAAACGCTCAGCCAAAAAGAAATATTTTAAAGATCTTATTTACTCTAAAACAGACAACCGATCAGTTTGGAAGGCTATCAATCAGCTTTAGCAATAAAAATCCTAACGCTCGTGCTACAACACCGAAAGATGTATCAGTTGAAATGTTGAATACACACTTCTGCAATGTTGCCAATTTTACCATAAAAAGAAACAGATCCTCACAAAACGATTTAGATGCTCTTCTGAATTTTGTCAGTCCAAAAATATCACAACATGTCTAGATATTCCGTTGTTATGTGTACACGAAGTATATAATGCTCTTATTCACTTAAAGCAAACTAGTACTACTGGCCTTGATGGCATTGACGGAAAGATTCTCAAACTGTCAGCACCTGTAATTGCTGAAACACTCACTTATATATACAATCTCTGCATTTCTAAAAATCAGTTCCCCAAGGCTTTTAAAATTGCTAGAGTAACGCCGATCTACAAAACAGGTGATCACACCGATCCGTCTAACTACAGGCCCATTTTCTATTCTGTCTGTACTGTCTAAACCATTGGAAAACCATCTAAATAAACATATTCTCGATCACTTCAATTCTTTCAATTTATTTCATCAGGACCAATCCGGTTTTAGGGCAAATCACTCGTGCCAAACAGCATTGACAAACCTAGTTGATCAATGGCTTACTAATATAAATAACGACAAAATTACAGGTGTTCTCATGGTAGATTTCATGAAAGCCTTTGATGTTATTGATCGCAATCTTCTTCTTAAAAAAAACTAAAGATATACAACTTATCAGAGAATTCGTTAGAACTCCTGTCTTCATTTCTTTCGATAGAAAGCAAATGGTCTCAGTAAATGAATCTGTATCTCCTACATTATCCATTAGTCATGGTGTGCCTCAAGGGTCAGTACTCGGACCTATCTTATTTTCCATATATATAAACGATTTACCTCTATTCATTGATAGTCTCTGTGAAATGTTCGCTGATGACACCACAATACACTGTAGTCATAAAAAAACTTGAAAATATATTTGCCAGTTTACAAGAAAGTATAAACAAATTAATCATATGGTCTGAACTCAATCACATGTGTCTCCATCCTCGGAAAACGAAGTACTTGATAATAACCACCAGACAAAAGCGTCAAAATATTTCTTACGATTCCCTATCTCTTTGTATAAATAATGAAAGTTGAAGAAGTTGATCATCATAAAGTCCTTGGTGTCATTGTAGACAATAATTTGTCATGGTCTTCTCATGTCACAATGCTCTGCAAACTTCTATCTCAAAAGATTCACCAGCTTTCAAAACTAAAATATTTCTTAGACCAACATTGTCGTAAGCTGTTTTTTTTTTCTTCGTACATTGAATCTCATTTGAATTACTCTTCTACATTGTGGGATTCGGCCAGTTATAACGTATTAAAACCACTCTTCAGTCTTCACAGACGGGCTGTGAAACTCATTTCTCAAATATACAACTGTAACTCCCTCTGATTATAAACGTTTAGACATTTTGCCTCTGAAATGGAAACTCATTTATAACAAAGCAATTTTCATGTTTAAGATAATGTCCAACCATGCACCACCACCAACTTTGAAAAATAAATTTAAAAAACGAACCTGATTCGCAATGTCAGAAAGATTCAGATACCCCTACCGAGGATTGATCTTTTTAAATCTAGCCTTATTTACTCCGGTGGTTGTTTGTGGAACGACCTAGTGTCTTCATTTAATGTAATTTCGAGTCTAAATGTTTTCAAAAAACAATACTTCTCATATCTGATGCTACGCTTCCTAAACAGTGTGACTAAT
>JADBJO010007380.1:0-47381 GCA_016801955.1 Conus betulinus | reverse complement strand
TTTTGATTTTGCTGATGGGTTCTTCTCTCTGTCTGCTTTCCCAGAAGTTGCAATTCCACCCATCTTGAGTAGTAGTCATCAATCACGATACATATCTTTCCTTTAAGTTCCATAAGATCCATTCCCACGCGTGACCATGGACTGTCAGGAAAACAGGATGGCGTCAGTGGTTCTTTCTAATCGGCGTAATCCGGCACAGGGTGAACATTTGTTGACAATTTCTTCTATTTGACTCGCTATGTCGGGGCCACCAAACAGACGTTTTTTGCAAGGGCTTTACATTTTACAATGCCGAGAGATGGCCTTCGTGAATGCGGTTCAACATATCCAGTCTCATGTCTTGGAGGAACCAGTCTGTTGTCATAAAGAAGCAAGTCATCAATGACACTGAAATGCTGTATATTGTTCCAGTATTGCTTCATCAGGGGAGAATCTGGCATATAACCAGCCATCCAGTTTATCAGTATTCTTTCCTGAGAAATTTCTCCATCAGCCTTTTGTTCTTGCAGAATTTCATGATTTTGGAGGATGATACAGGCAGAACTTCAATTGAGCGTTTCGCGAAGGCTGTCATTTCACCGATGAAATTGATGTCATCATCCTCTGAAGGAGAAGTTGCATGGTGCATGCGAGAGTGCGTCAGCAGTTAACTGTGCTTTGCCTGAGACTGTATGAACTTGTGGATTGAAACGCATTAGTCTGAGCCGAAATCGCTGTATTCTTGGTGGCACCTTGTGTAGTTCCTTAGAGGAAAGAAAGAAATGGCGCAATAAGTAAAGTCAAGTCCCAAGACGTACTCATTGAATCTTTCAGTAGCCCTCGTAGCGGCAAGCGCCTCTTTTTCAATGACAGCATAGTTTTGTTCAGTTCCCGTCAGTGATCTGTAAATGTAGGCAATGGGTCGCTGTGAACCCTCTTTTTGTTCTTGAGAAGCACCGCGCAATACTATGTTGAGAAGCGTCTGCTGCGACGATGGTTTTCCTTTCAGGAGAATAGTGGGCAAGTACTGGTGGGACTGTCAAAAGCTGTTGATTGTTCAAAAAGCCGATTCCTGTGGCGTGTCCCAGTTCCATGAAGAATCTTTATGTGGCAGTTGTCTTAGAGGTTCACTTAGAGATGTATCGTTGAGTATGATTGGTCATCCCAAGAAAATGTTGTAGCTCAGTGATTGTAGTTGGTGTGGGGAAATCTCGTATGGCTTTGACTTTCTCTGGATCCATATGGATGCCAGTTACGTCGATGATGTACCAGGTCAAGACCCCTAAGAACCTCACTGAGGATTTGGAGAACTCACATTTCTCATTGAGAGTTACCCCAGTGTCTTGAAGTTGCTGAAGGACTGCTCTGACACGTTGGTCGTGAATTTCCTGGTCTTCAGCATGGATGAGAATATCGTCCACGTGACAGATGACTCCAGTTCCACGAGAATTTCTGACATCATGCGTTGAAAGATCTCACTGGCTGCAGAGATGCCGAAGGGAAGACGATTAAAGCAATATTGTCCGAAAGGAGTGACGAAAGTTGTGAGCAACCTTGATTATCGAGTGGAATTTGCCAAAATCTATTTTTTGCATCAACTTTGTGAAGATTTTTGAGTCGGCCAACTTTGCCAGCCTTTCATCTACAGATGTCATGGGATGGATTTCTCTCTGAACACATTCAGATGGGTCAGATCAACGCACACTCTCACTGAACTTTTACGTTTAGAAACCACGACAACACCAGAGCACCAACTGGTAGGTTAGTGACTGGGGAGATGACATTACTCTTTAGCATGTTTTCAATCTCCTCTTTGACATTAGGTCGAAGTGGGTGCGCAATCTTCCTCGAGGTGAAGAGGCAAACTGGCTGTGGGTCAGGTTTCAGACTTACTGAGTACGACTTGTTTGGTGTAACCCAAGCCCTTGAAAAGCTGAGGGAACGCTTCTGAAGGTTGCAGAAGGCTTGTCAGAGATGTGATTGACTCTCACAATTAAGCCGAGAGCGCTGCAAGCATGTTTGCTCAGTAGTGACGTCTTTTGACCTTCAATGACCAACAGTGTCTCTTTGATGCTATGATTATTGTCTGAGAAGAGTGATTCGATGAGGGAGATAGTTTGGAGGGGATGGAGCAGACTTATAGGAGTGAGAAGAAAAGAAACCCTATGGAGTTAGAGATGGACAGTCGAGAAAAGAAACCGGCGATATTAGATAAGACATGCCCCCTTAACCCTTAATCATAAATATGGATGTACATACGAATATCAATAAAGACACGGGCCAGTGACCAGTCATACAAACATCCATACATTCACCCATGACATCAAATTTCAATATTATTACACTACTCCGACGCGCCTTGCACTCTATCAATCATACATCTACTCTAACCCACACTCACACACATTTCGCTCAACCCAGTCCTATGACCCTTAAGCTAATTAGGTCACTAAATTAATTTTATAGTTCTTTCACAAAGTTCCTCCTCGAACTGTCCAGGAAATATTAGAAGAACGCCTTTCTTTTCACCAGGATAGCCTCAAAAAATAATTTTAAAAAAAAAACGAAAAAAAAAACTATATCAGTTTTCACCCCTTCAGGGTTCAAATGTTCATCCAGTAGATCTGCACGTTGAGGACCAACACTGATGCTATCCCACGGGAACGAAAAATCCACTGAAGCTAACCCAACGATAATACAGTTCAATATCGCCCTCTCAGGTTGATGGATAAAACGAAACTAACCCAGTTACCCATCCCGATGTCGATGAAACATCTCTCTGTTGCCCACCCCAAAAGCAGATCATAGTTCCAGCATGCAGTAGCAAAGTAAGTCTCCCCACTGTTGTGAGTTAACTCCCTTATGGTAACTATGACGGTCGTCATAACGAAGATCCAAATGGCAGAAGTAAACACAGTCTCACCCTAAGCCACAATCAAGACTTATTTCATGGTGGCAGTGGTAAAATAGCTCGAAAGAAGCAGTATGGCGAAAATTCCGGAGATGGACTGGTCAGGGGAGAACCCAGCTGAAGCGCTTGCGATTTTCAAGCAGACCATCGCATACTTTCTGGAAGATGAAAACGTAACTAGGCCAGAGAAGAAAGCGTTAAAAATTCTACGTGGCCTTGGCGCTGCAGGTATCAAACGACTACACGCTTCTGGGCTGTCTGAGCAAGACGAGAAAAGACCTAGACAAACTGTGGACGTTTTTTGAAGGCCAGCTACAGTCAATATCAATTTCCGAGTTCACCGCCTGCAGTTGACGAGCATGAGACAGTCAGAAAACGAAACTCTGGATGACTTTTGCATAAGAGCCAGAACTACTGCACTCAAGTGCCAGCTTGAGCAGAATGAGCTAGAAGAAAGACTGCTCGAGTTGATCATAGCATCGATCGACACCAATCGAAGCTTACCAGAGAGAACTCCTGAGCAAAGGAAAGGCATACTCCCTTGAACAAGCTGTGCAAGAGGGCCGCAGATTTGAAGCAATCATTGAAGGAAAGAGTAAACTCAAAGCCATGGCAGCCATACCTCCTGTCAATGTCGACGCACAGCAAATGAAAGGCAAATGCAGGAACTGTGGACTAACTCACCCACCACGCAAATGTCCTGCATATGGAGACACATGCTGAGCTTGTGGAAAAAAAGAACCACTGGAAGAGTGAATGCCGCAGTACAAACAGCAACAGAGAGAGAAAGAGCAGTGACGTCAGCAGGAAGCACAGACGTCACAAAAAGAAATCTAGAAACATAAATGAAACTGGAGACCATGACACTGACACAGGAAATTCTAGCAACAGCGATGAGCAGTTTGACTGCATCCAAATATCCAGTCAACAGTGCGAAAAGAGGCCTTCACTAATCTTCGCATCAGACTGTCACAGAAAAGAGGCAACATAAGTTAAAACTGAAAATCGACACTGGTGCTGCAGGAAACACACATTGCCAGTGCGCACAATTCGACAGATGTATGGAGACAAATTCAAGGGCGTGCTTCAGAAAAGAACACAATGTACGACTGACAGCATACAATGGCCAGGATATTCCATGCCTGGGAACAATCTCGATCAAGATCAAAAAGCAAACAGACTATATAACTGCCAAATTCTACGTGGTGGGTGTACCTGGAAGACCTATCATAGGCCTGCCCACATGTGAAAAGATGAACCTGATTACGATCAACTGCAATGCAATGAAGAGTCACAAGCACGAGTTAACCTCCCTTGAATAGACTTGAAGTCTATTCAAGATTTGAAAAACGCCTATCCCAAACAGTTCGACACATTGGGAGATTTCGAAATCCCTGCAAAGCTCTTCGTCAATCAGGATGGCAAACCATTCATTGACCCACCAAAGAAATACCCGGTTCACGTCAAGAAAAAGCTGAAAGCAGAATTTTTAAAAATGGAAGACAACGGAGTGATTCGACCAGTCACAGAGCATACAGACTGGTGTTCAAGTCTAGCCTTCTCAACAAAGACAGATGGATCATTGAGAATCTGCATTGATCCCAAGAAGTTAAACCAGTCACTGAAGAGATTCCCCACACAAAATCCCCACACAAGAAGAGTTGAACGCTGAGTTTGCCGGCTCACGTGTGTTCAGCAAACTGGATGCAAAGCTGGATATTGGTCAGTTCACCTGGACCCAGATAGCCAGTTACTACTCACCACGTTCAGAACACCATTTGGACGCTACTGCTGGACCAGACTTCCTTTTGGGCTGAACGTAAGCCAAGACATCTTCCAGGCAAGAATGGACGAGATCCTCGAAGATATGCCAGAAGGCACGGGTATACACGATGATGTGTGTGTCCATGGAAAGGATGAAGAAGAGCATGATCACAACCTCAAAGGCCTCATGCATAGAGCAGAAAAATGTGGATTGGTCTTCAATTCTGAAAAATGTGAATCCGCAAGTCACAAATATCCTTCTTTGGAAACATCTACTCCGCCGATGGCATCAAACCCGATCCAGAAAAGGTCAAGGCTATCAAACAAATGCCTGTGCCACAGACAAAAGAGGACCTCCTGAGATTCCTCAGCATTATGACATACATGGTGGCATCATTCCTCCCAAACTTCGTGACAAATCACAACCACTCAGAGATCTACTGAAGAAGGATACGCCATTCATCCTGCATGAAGACAACATCAGCTGCTTCAATGAACTGAAAGCAACTTTATCCAGTGAAGCCTGCCTGGCATACTACGATCCAAAGAAGTCTGTTACTCTGGAGGTGGATGCAAGCCAAAAAGGAGCGGGTGCCGCCCTTCTCCAGAACAACCGTCCAGTTGCATTTGCATCAAAAACACTTGATCAAACACAGAGCAACTACCCCAACATAGACAGAGAAATGTTGGCAATTGTGTTTGGCATAACCCGCTTCCACGCCTACTTATACGGCAGACATTTCAAAGTTGCGACAGACCACAAGCCACTGGTGATGATTGTTGACAAACCACTGCACAAGGCTCCACCCCGTCTGCAAAAAATGCTGTACAAAATCCAGGGGTATGATTTTCGACTGACGTACAAGCCAGGAAGCACCATGACCCTATCTGACACGCTGTCACGGCTACCTGATCCCAAGGACGAAGAGTGCATTCCCCTTGATGAGAGGATTAATGGTGTAGACTGGACACTGGAAGAAATCGACTTTGATTACCTTGAACTCATCAACTTCACCAACAAAAAGCAAGAAGAACTGCGTGAAGAAACGGACAGAGACCACGCACTTTGCTTGCTCAAGGAACCATCATCCAAGTTTGGCCAGAGTCAATCAAGGAAGTTCCGACAGAAATAAGGTACTACTTGTCCTTCAGAGATGAATTGGGAGTGGAAAATGGCATCATATTCAAAGACCCTCAAGTCATTCCTTCATCACTACAGAGAGGCATCTTGTTACAACTGCACAAAGCTCACCAAGGGATTGAAAAAAACGCGTTGTTGTGGCAAGAAAATCTGTGTTTTGGCAGAACATTACCAAGACATCACAGACATGATTCAGGCCTGTGAAGCATGCCAAGAAACCAGACCAGCAAATCAAAGTGAGCCACTGACTCCACATGAGATACCCAGTGCACCATGGAAAAAAAATAGGCACAGACCTTTGAAATAGATGGCGTAACTTACCTGATCATAGCTGATTACTTCTCGAAGTTCCCTGTGACCGTTAAAATATACAAAGCAAGCAGCTCAACTGTTACCATTGAGACAAAAAAAAGATGCTGGCCCTGTTTGGCAAGCCTGATATCATACATCAGTGACAATGGACCACAATTCGTTGTAAAGCATACCAGGACTTCCTGACATCCTGGAACATACAGCATATCACATCATCACCTCGATACCCAAAATCAAATGGTTTTTCGTCGAAAGGTAAGTCCAAACAGTCAAGAACACTATAAAAAAAAAGTGTCAAAGAACTGGACAAGATGTTGAATTAGCCTTGTTGCAGCTAAGAGCAACGCCAGTCTGCAGCAAGCTGCCTTCTCCAGGCGAGATGCTGATGAAGAAGAAGTTAGCTACAACGCTTCCATCCAGAGCCATCTGAGCCAGCTCAATTACCACAACGAGAGACAATGGCAAAGAGATGCGACAAGATGACAAGGAACCACAACAGGCGTGCTGGAGAACAGCTACCTCCTCTGCATCAGGGACAACCCGTATGGATACTGGATCATGACACAAGAAAGTGGAAACCTGCTACTGTCATCCGCATAAGAGATGAACCCCACTCGTACCTGATAGCTCTGGACAATGGCACCACTTTCAGAAGAAAACAGAGTGGACCTTAGGACAAGAGCCAAGTCATTCCCTGAGCCTGATACACAACATCTGACATCAACGAGTGGGAGACAAGAGAGAGCGTCCCGTTGGCCAGACGCAAGACCCTGTATCACCAAGCACAAGCAGCTGCTTGGACAAACGAAGGGAAAATGCAGCTGATAACCAAGGCCAAGAGGACGTGTGTCAGCCAGTACAGCAGGACCCTGAACTGCCAGAGGCAGAACATGGACACCAGCAAAGTGGACCACCAATGAGCAGATCAGGACGTATTGTCAGGACGCCTCGACGATACCAAAATGAAATCTTGACAGACTAAATAGATGTCCACCATAAACTGTCTGCAACACAAGTTTTTTTATGCATGTGTTTTTATTGCTTGTTGTCAAGGAATGTATATGTTTTATTGTTTGTTGATAAGGGAGATGTTGTGAGTTAACTCCCCTATGGTAACTATGACAGTCGTCATAACGAAGTTCCAAATGGCTGAAGTAAACACAGTCTCACCCTAAGCCACAATCAAGACTTATTTCACCCACATTCAATGCATAGTCTAACCTTGACAAAACAAAAGTTAATCTATTATTCACCTCAAGGCAAATGTTCACCCCTCCCGTCGCTCAGCTCGCAGCAACAAAATGTAACAAATAATTTTAGAGTCCACCCCTCGTAAATCACTACTCTGACGTAGATCTCTGGAAATTGTTGATGGTTGTAGTCCTTCGGTAGGGAAGGGATAGGGGTATGAGACAAATGGTAGATGGAATGGGGTACAAAAATGGATGATGTAGAATGGGATCTAGGGACTTCCAGAGCAGAACGATATGGGCCACCCAGATGTAACGACTGAGGATGCTGTAGCCTAGAATGTAACAGTTGCTGAAGCGTAAGAAGAGACTTTTCAAGCGTGCAAGAGCTTGCAAGGACTAGTCCCCCTACAGGAAATTCCAGAAGTACTGCTAAGATGAGCTACGGCGTGCAGAGTGGCGGTACATCAACAACACCATCAGGGAGGGACTCAACCAGAATAACACCAAGCCATTCTGGCGCTACATCAAGTCCAGGAAGCAGGACTCTACAGGAGTTGTGAGCGACAGCCGTGTCGAGAGGACGTGTTGTTTGCTCGTGTTAACCGACGGTGAGTTGTTATCGCGCGTTCTTTGGGACTGAGTTTTTTTTGTTTTCTTTTTTTCTCTGTAGCATCTGTTTGTATCTTTCTTTCGGACTGTGTTCTTTTTATACTGTAGTTGTTTTTGTGTTAGTTTCTTTTCGCCCGACCTGCTGCGTACAACTAGCTTTATACAAGAGGTGATAGAAAGTTGAGAAAAAAAAAAGGGGGGGGGGGGGGGGGGGGGGGGGGGGGGGGGGGGGGGGGGGGGGGGAGTAATGGCAGTGAGAGTGACGCCGGTGTTTGTGAAAGCTAAAGCCATGCCAGTACAGACAGTAAGGAGCCCCTCGCTGTATAAGAGGTATGTCTAGCAGCTGAGAAGGTTGCTGGCCAAGGATCAGTAGTGGGAGTCCAGCAGATCGGAGGTTTATGGAGCATATACCTGGCCAACAAAGAGGCAAGATCCCAGCTACTGATCCAAGGAATGCGGGTAAGAGGTGTTTTGGTACAGCTTTTGAACACAAATCCCTTTATCCTGAAGGATGATACTGGGGAAGAAAAACCCTAACGAAGGTTTTTCATTGATCAAGTACCACTTTCGGTGGCAGACAGTGAAATCAAACATGCGTTACTGAAAGCAGGTTGTGAGCTCTGCTCCAACATCCAAAGTGAAAGAGCTCGAGACAAAGATGGTAAACCGACACGTTTTCTAACAGGACGAAGATTCCTATTCATAACAGTTCCAAAAGTTACGCTTGACACCACCATAAAAGTCAGTGTTTTCATTGCCAAAGTGTACCATAAGGAACAAAAAATGCAACGCAAAAATGCTGTCTGTTCAAAGTGCCTAGAACAAAATCACCATGTTTCAGTGTGCACAAATGATGTGGTGTGTCGGGCATGCAGAAAGCCTGGGCACAAAAAAGAACCACAATGCCAGATGACCAGCACAGAAAATGAGCGGAATGGGTTTGAGAGTGAGGGTGAAAGTGAAATTGGAGAGAGGGAGGGGTTGACAGGAGAAAATGATGAAATGAGGGAGGAGCGAAAGGAGCAGATCGGCAATGTGCAGAAGGGGGAGGGGACTGAGAAGGAGAAGAAGAACCACAGGGGACGATCTCCCATGCGACAGGCAGAGCTGGGAGTCGGAGTGGGACAGAAGAGTCCTCTTTGTCACCGCTCAGAGAGACACCCAGCAAGCGGCCCAGAGCCCCATCTTCAGAACACAATCTTAAGGGGGAGGGAAGCAACCGGGTCAAGAAGACGGGTAAGACTGATTGTCGCCGAAGCCCAGGGAACTCAGGGAGGGGTAAACGAAAGTAATACCCGAATTGACAAGGACTGACCTTTCTGACTTCGAACCTGGCTATGAATAACGATTTCCTTTTGGTTAATGGACAAATGATTTTCCTTTGTGATATATGTTATAATATAAAAAACGCTGTGTATATGGATAAAATTAAAGTAACATCATTAAATTTTAGGGGGGGGGGGTAAAAAATAAAGTGAAAAGATGATCAATGTTTCGATATTTGAAAAGCAAAAAGATAGACATAACGTGCATACAAGAATCACACATCACTGACAAAGATTTACCACAATGGGAAAGGAATGGGGGAGGACAATGTATCATTACCAGGGAACAAACAGGAGCAAAGGGAACAGCGATCTTGATAATACTTTAATGGGGAGATAAACTTAAAAAACAGCAGAAGATAGAATCCTTATCATCTCTGTGAGACACGAAAAATTTAGTTTTAACTTAGCAAATGTTTATGTTCCTAATAACCTTGCAGGAAAAATAGCTTTCTTTGATGAACTATACTACAAATGTAACGATTTCTCTGATAATTTGATTCTGCTTGGAGACTTTAACTGTGTTCTCCACATTGGAAACGATGTAATATCTGGAAATCCTCACTGTGAAAACGAAGTTCAAAAATTTAACAAACTAGTAAGGAAGCTAGAATTAACTGATATATGGAGAATGCTCCATATCAACGAGAAGGATTATACATGGAGTAGAAATAATCCATTTTATAGCGCGTCGCCTCGATTATTGTTTTTTTGTCGGAGAGCATGATAGAGTATTGTGAAACATGTGAACACATAACTATACCTAACTCTGACCATAAGGCAGTATCTATTGAACTGAATGAAAGAGAATTTGTGCGAGGACCCGGATACTGGAAAATGAACAATAGTTATTTAACAAATAAGGTATTTGTGCAAAAGATGAACATGTTGCTCGATACTTTCTTAAATAATGAAGTTCATGAAGATATGTCTAACATAGACAAATGGGAAAACTGTAAGGTTGAGATTCGATCTTTGTGTACAGAATTTGAAAAAATTTAGCTACTCAAAGAAAAAAATGAGTATCAAGACACATATATGAAAATCATAGAAACAGAGAAGGAAATAATAGATAATCCAGGAAAGAAAGTCCAAGCTCTTACATTTAAAGCAAAAACTTGAAATAGAGCAAATAAATGAAGCAAAAGGAGTGCAGATTAGGTCTAGAATAAAATGGATAGAGGAAGGAGAGCTCAATACTAAATACTTTTGTAGCTTAGAAAAGGATAGGAGAAAGAAAAAATCTATAACTAGGCTTCAAAAAGAAACGGGAGAAGTTATAACTGAGCAGGGCAGCATTATGCAAGAGCTTACATCTTTTTATAAATCGATTTACAGTCAAAAAACACCAACAGTTAATGTTGTTGAAGAAGTTAATATGTTCATTGAAAATGAACATTTTCCACGACTACTAGTAAAGAAGACGCAACCAAATGTGAAGGCATAATCACTTTAAATGAAACTACTAATGCATTAATGAAGTTAAAAATGGTTCAGCTCCAGGATGTGACGGCATAACAATAGAGTTTCTTAAAATTCTTTTTGGGGAAACTAGGCAATATTATTACTAATTCGTTTGCAGAATCTTTCCAGAAAGGGGAGCTATCATATACACAAAAAAAGAGGAATAATAACGCCGTTACATAAAGGAAAGGATTTAGAAAGAAACAAATTAACAAACTGGCGACCAATAACACTCACTAATTGTCACTATAAGATATTAGCAAAAGTATTAGAAGAAAAAGAAACACCCGAAGGTGCTGGGGAGGACCCAGAGAAGCACTGTCTTCACCTGCCTTTAGAGCAGTCCTGTACCACCCTTGGAGGCCTGCGCTGTGTTGATGATGGGTACAGGTCTTTATTAGCAGAAAGACTTGGTAATGTAATACATAAGATTGTTAGCGAAGATCAGGCAGGGTACATTAGAGGGAGAAATATTTCAACAATAAGATCTATTGACGATGCGATTAACTACCTTAACATAACTAAAAAAAAAAAAAAAAAAAGCAGGATATCTTCTAGCAATTGACTATTCCAAAGCATTTGACTCTATATCTAAAATATATTTTTGTATCAGGCATTGGAAGTCTTTGGGTTCTGAGCAGACTTAGAAAATGGGTATATGTCTTAAACAATGGGACCATTAGCTCTATTAGTAATGGAGGATGGGTTTCTGAGCCATTTGATGTGTTGTGTGGCATTCGACAAGGATGCCCCTTTTCCCCACTAGTCTTTGTATTAGCAGTGGAACTTCTCGCTATCAAAATAAGAAATAGCAGTATAGAAGGAATAAAGTTACCTATGACATCTCAGACTGATCCAATGTACTTGAAAATAAAGTTTGCTGATGACACGACTCTGTTTTCGAAACATGCGCAAGATATGCATACATCGGTTGAAATACTTTCCAGGTTTGAAAGATTTTCCGGGCTTAAAAAATAATACACAAAAAACAAAGCTTTAAGAATAGGACAGCTTGCTAATGAAAACATCCCATTTACTATAGTCACTAAGATAAAAATACTGGGTATATACTTTGAAGCACATAGATTAGCAAAAGAAGTTGAAGACAACTGGACACCCAGATTAGAGCACGTAAATAGAATTATAAGGGATTGGAGCAAACGAGACCTAAGTATTTTTGGTAAGATGGTAGTGATTAAAAGTTTTCTTATTAGTTTACATATGTAATGCAATCCATTAGTATTACAAGCAACGTTTTAAGTAAGATTAATACTATCTTATATAAATTCTTATGGCAGAAAAAAAAAAAACAAAGCAACAGAAAAGCATTTGAAAAAGTAAAAAGAAAAATAATGGAAGCTGAAGTAGAGGAAGGAGGTATTACAATGATAAACATGATTGACCAGCAAAAATACTTGAATTTACAATGGGCTGGAAAACTATTTGAAGTCACCGATAATCAAACTGGGGGTATATTCCAAAATGCCATTTTGAAAAACTGGCAAAGTATGACAGTATTTTCTACATCAATCGTAAAGCACGTGAAGTAAAAGATGAAGTAGACAATGCCTTTTGGAAAGAAGTTATTCATAGTTATCTAGAAAGCAAATCGGTTACTCTTTTTCATCAAGTAACAAGCGATAATTTCCACAGTCAGCTACTCTTTAACAATGCATTGATCACCCATAGAAGCAAAACACTGCTTTTCAAAGCATGGCAAGAGAAAAGAATCACTCATGTGAGAGATGTTATTCACCAAGATGAAAATCGACTGTTAACCCTAGAAGAATCCAGAATATACTGGGTCCAAATAAACCAAACACTATCATTGAATATAACCTGTTGGTCAATGCTTTTCCAAAACCATAGCTACGGTGGGTCCAAAGAGGGGAAAGAGAGGGAAACACATGTGCATGCAGAGCAAGTCAATACAACACTAAACCAAAAGCTATAAAGAAAATAATAGCACAGTACATAGAACCAGTGACTCCTTGTGCTTCTCAGTTTTGGTTAAGAAAATTTGGAATGAATATAGATAGAGATTTGGGTCAGAGCTAAAGAAGTAACAAAGGAAACCCGACTAACAGTTCTTCAGTGGAAAATATTACATAATATTTACCCAACAAACATTCTTTTAGATAAAATGAAAGTAAAAGAAAATAACAAATGTTCCTATTGTAGGAATACAGTGGATTTTGTGGAACATTTCTATTGGGAATGTCCTACAGTGTGTTCACTATGGAATTATGTTAAAGAAACCATATATAAGAAAATAAATGTGCAGATAAAACTAAGAGTTACAGATGTATTGTTTGGGATAGCAAGAGCTAGATATTCATTGCAAAATTACAAAGATATAAATCACCTTATACTGGTTGGTAAATGTGTATAAGTAGTTATTAAAATAAAAACTGATTCAGCTATAGCATTGCGGCTCATTTTTGACAGAGATTAATATGTGACAACTTTCAGTATAACACACACACACACACACACACACACACACACACACACACACACATATATATATATATATATATATATATATATATATATATATATATATATACATACATACATACAATATTGGAACAATTTAACAATCTGACAGAATATGATGGAATATGACAGAAAATAATTGGAACAAAATGACATCATACTAAAAGGAGGATGAAATTTATGTTAATATTTTATGTGTAACATTGATCACTTTGATTTATCCTCTGTAAGGATGTGTACACAGTTAATAGAAATAATGTTGATTGCGGCAGAGTGCCCAATTTTGACCTGAATATTTGGACTAAGCTGATAGACATGTATTTGTACATATGTACTCACATAAACAAAATTCATGCATAAACAGACAAGCATGAGCAAAAAACAAGATATGAATGTACAATGGGAGTGTTACAAGCAAGCAAACAATGAACTATATATAAATCGCCACTAAAGAAGAAACAAGCGATGTCCACCAATTAAGAATAAACACACAGACTTGGGTCTGATCAAAAAAAGGGGGGGGGGGGGGGGGGGGGGGGGGGGGGGGGGGGGGAGAGAGAGAGAAAGAAAAAGGATAGAAACTCTCTCCATGACTCCCTCTCTCTCTGTCTGTCTGTCAGTCTGTCTCTCTCCCTCTCTCTCTCTTTCTGTCTGTCTGTCTGTCTGTCTCTCTCTTTCTCTCCTCTCGTTCCCTCTCATTCGATCTTCCTGTCTCGCTCTCTTCTTTGCTTTTGTTCTTCCCTTTTCTCCTTCGCGCACTTTTTTTTTTTTTTTTTTTTTTACTTTATTTTATTTTATTTTTTTCTTTTTCTTTTCTTTCTTTCCTGTAACCTTTGTATCTTTTTGTTACACACACAGTGCGAAAGTGTCACAACACTAAACACTAGCACAAAAACAAACCCTGACGCGCTGTAACAAAATCCAAAACATTAAAATCAGCAAAATGATGTCCATTGATAGCAATAAAACATACAGACTCGCATGGTGCGTGAGTGTTGTAGGATACAAATAAAAAAAAAAAGAAAAAAGGACCACCTTAAAAAAAAAAAAGCCAAAAGAAGTTAAAAAAAAAAAATTCAAGCAAATAAAAAAGACAAAAAAAAGAAAAAAAAATGGTAAAGGCGGGGTGTGGTGGAGGTGGGAAAAAAAAGGACTCTACAGGAGTTGCCCCGCTGAAGGAGAAGGGACAGCTACACAGCAACAGCCAATCCAAAGCCGACATCTTACTGCGCCAGTTCAAATCAGTCTTCACCAAGACCACCACTACCACACTACCCAACTTAAAACCTCCCCCCGCTCATGTACAGCCCATCACAGTCTCCGCCCCTCGCGTTGCCAAGCTGCTACAGACCTCAAAGTCAATAAGGCCCCTGGTCCACACAACTTACCCAACATTGTCTTGAAGACACTCGCTGACAGCATCCCCCCCCCCCCCCCCCACCCCCACCCCTTCCCCCCGACACTTTATCTTCCAAGCCTCGCTCGACTCGGGCGCCTTCCGCAATTGGCTTGGAGCCAACGTCACCTGCGCATTCAAGAAGGGCGGCTGTCACTCCCCCGGCAACTACAGACCCATCTCTCGTACTTCAGTTCCCTGTAAGATCCTGGAACACATAGTATGACACCACGTCTTGAACCACCAGGACTCCCACCAAATCTTGACCTCTCTCAACCACGGCTTCCGAGCCGGCTACTCTACCGAAACCCAGCTCCTGACCACAACACAAGAGCTCATGTCTTCATACAACCGTGGAAAGCAAGTAGACATGGCGATCTTGGACTTCTCCAAGGCCTTTGACACCGTTCCCCATGACCGACTACTTCATAAGCTGTCCCACTACGGCATCACTGGCCCAATGCATTCCTGGCTGAAGTGCTTCCTCACGGAACGCTCCATGCAAGTTGTGGTTGAGGACACCTCATCAAATTCTACGACAGTGGATTCTGGGGTCCCGCAGGGTACCGTGTTAGGCCCACTCTTGTTCCTTTGCCACATCAACGACCTCCTGGAGGCAGTCAAATCCCAAGTGCGTCTCTTCGCAGATGACTGCTTCATTTACAGGGAGATCATCAACAACTTCAGCGACCACCTCACCCTCCAAGAGGACCTGAAGAGTCTGGAACAGTGGGCAGAGCGATGGGGCATGCGTTTCAACGCCACGAAATGCTATGTCATGAGCTTGGCGCGGAACCCTGCAACCTCCTTCTTCTGCTCCCTTGAAAACACAATTCTCAAACAAGTCTCCACCAACCCCTGCTTGGGTATTCATTTCTCTGCAGATCTGTCGTGGTCAACCCACATCAACTACATCATAAAGAAAGCCAACTGTACCCTCGGTTTCTTACGCCGTAACCTCAGACACTGCCCCACAGCCTGCAAACGGAACGCCTTCCTCGCCTTAGTCAGACCCGTGTTGGAGTATGGAGAGATCATCTGGGACCCGTATGAGAAACAGGAAATCGACAAGCTGGAGTGTACACAGCGAGTGACAGTACGCTTCACTGCCAAAGACTATAGTCTAGAGCACCTGGCTTTGTAACGGGCCTCCTGAGGAAACATGACCTTCCTACCCTCCAGGAACGACGCGAGAGCCTGCGGCTGACCTTCTTTTACAAGGTGGTTGAGGGGCTGGTGCCAGCAATCCCTCCTGAGCAGTTCCTTGAGCCTCTACAACCCGGCCGACGCACCTGCCGTCCGCCGAGAAGAGCACTTTGTAGTCAATAACCCAGTGGACAACTACACACGTAACAACGACAGGTGCTACACAGTTTCAAACTGCAGCACAGAGCAGTATAGACAATAATTTTTTCCAAGAACTATTATTAGGTGGAACCAACTAGACAATAGTGTTGTGCACTCAGGTAGTACTGAGGCCTTCAAGCAGGCGGTGGCCAAAGCCCAACGCCACTAACTTTTTCGCTGCGCACCCCATCCGTTGCGTCGACGCCAGATTCCTGGATGCAGCAACGTACACGGACAGATACAGAATAGCCCAGCACTGAATAGCCCAGCGCGACACAGGGCAGCACAGCCCGCATATCACAGGATAGCACAACCCGTGTAGCACAGGACAGCACAACCCACGTAGCACAAAACTGCACACCACCTCTTGTGACGAATTTACATAGACGGTTGCCCAATCTGGATTCAGATTCCACTACTAGAATCTACAGATAATCCTAGGCTAAACAATACAGCATAGACAGTTTCTCTCACTTTCTTGAGAAACTAAGCTTAAGTTTTCAACAAAGAATACATATATTTCCCTTGCTAAACCTAGTTTAGCCTCTAAGGGCTCCAGGTGGTTCTAAAACTACTCCTCTCGGCAGTTACCAAACTTCTTCTCACTCCAGTCCTGAAGATCTAATCTGTCAACACTACAATTACTTTTAACTGGGACTCTTCCCAAGAAATAGATCTAAACTTCTGCATGGAGAACGACTAAGCAGACATACATATAGAGGAAGCTATCCTGATACATATGGTTTGTGAAGTGACGGGCGGGTCCACACTATTTTCCAGGGCTTAGCATAGTATTTCTAGAAAATTTGTAACCATAAATTATAAATACTCATGCTCAAACATGAACGAAATCAACATGTGTATTGAATTTGACCGTTTGACACAAACACATATCTACAGGAGTCAGCCGGGCGCTGATTGGCTGACCCTATCGACGTACTTCCTGTTATTGTCGTCTGCTACTTACGTCTGTTTCTATGAGGCCTACCCAGGGGTAGGGAATACTGTCCACTTCCTTGTTTATAGCATCTCCCAGACATTTCTGTCCAACTAGTCAGCCATAATATGACAGCCACGGTAAGGAATGTTAATTTGGCAGGGGCTTGTTTTTTTTTTGTTTGTTTTTTTGTTTTGTATGTGTTTTTTTTTTTTTAATTTTTGGGGGGGCACAGTTGATGGAGTGAACTTGTGCAGGGTGCACTTGACCATGGACCTGACCCGAGTGATGATGTGAGCGGGTGGAGAATTGTAAAGTAGGTTTGTGTGTTTGTAATTTTAGTATGTGCAGCCTAAGACATTGTCAATCCTCAATGCATTTTTCCCTACCTCTATCTCTATTAAACTGGTGGTGTACATTTGAATAAAAATTAAGGAAACAGGAAACAAACAAATAAACAACAAACAAAGCCCTGTGTCTCTACAGTCATAATCATCATCATCATCTCACACACACACACACACACACACACACACACACACACACACACACACACACACACACACACACACACACACTGCATCACTGACAATCAATTAGAAAACGCTACAAGCAGCTGTGGATAATTGGGATTATTATGTAAGCTTGTTACCAGACCTGAAATTAAAGTTAGGCTTGACCTACCAATACAAGGCCCCTGTTGCAGGCTACTATATATTATGCCTGCAAAGAGTCCAAACCTTTAGAGCGCACATGCTGTGTCTGATTACAAGCTAGGCACACACACACACAGACGCACACACACACACACACACGCACACACGCACGCGCGCGCGCACACACACACACACACACACACACACACACACACACACACACACACACAACCTTTAGAACGCACACACACACACACAAAACTGAGAAAAAAGTTTCAATATAATGCACGACGACACAAATCATATCTTTGTCTCGGAATAAGATTTTCTCTGAGTCTAAAATTCCATCAGATTCAGTGAGATGTAGTGCAGATCTCAGCCTTCCAAAAAATATAACTGCCTTTTTTGTTTGCTTTTTTTTGTTTTGTTTTGTTTTCTTTTCTTTTCTTTTCTTTTCACACACACACACACAAACACACACACACACACACCAATTTTCATGTGCACTGTAACCAAGTTTATTATTTTTTTGTGATTTGAGAAAGAGACATTACGTATTTTCCTTTCATCATAAGGAAGAACACAAATTACATGCTTGAAATTATCAGTCACCCTTCTCTGTCAAATACAGATGTATATATAAGAGGTCAACAGTACAATGATTTCTGTAAAACAAACCAAACTATTTACTAATGTAGCATAAGTACATGACATAAGAAAAAGTCTGAAAATAGCTACATGTATTACAAACTTAGAACAAAGCCAACGTATTGGCACCAATGTAGCTTAAGTACATGACATAAGAAAAAGTCTGCCGATAGCTATTACAGACTTTCTTCCTTATCCTGCCATGAAGTAATCTCACTCTGTCTCTATTAGAAAAATAAGTGTCAAATTCCATAGCCTTCCATAGCCATTACTTGAACTACATGTTTTGCTGATGCTACTAGCTACACAGCTAGTAAATGTAGTGAATTTCGGCAAATTAATAGTAAAGCAGTGAGCTATATATTTGCTGAGTATTACAACTGGCAGAGATTTAAAGGCACGACCAGGGCTTGCTTGACTGCAGTTTTGTTGGGGTCAACCAGTGCATGCGCGTCATCTATCACTTAATGATTGCATGGCATTCAAAGCCGTAGCAAGTGATATTTATACAAGCTCTTGCATACTTGAATCTCATCCTGGGCATATGGCATGATAGTCTTTTGTCTTCCAATAGAAAGGTGTTACTGTGTGTTTCTGCTGAGACTACATTGACAAAGATCTTCATTATCTTCGAAGTTTACTTCACATGCAACATGTAACCACCTTTGACATGATTCGCACTGAAACCAATCAACTTCTTCAGTATTCAAATCGTCGTCCTCACAGAAACATTTGGCACATCGACTAGTTGGTTTTGAGATAAATATGATTCTATTCCAGCTCTCTCAGCCCTGAAAGGTTTCTTTAATTTTAACTTTGATTCTTTTTTTGGCCTCTTTCGTTTTGTTGAAAACAGTCGGCGCTGAGGTTCAAACTTTTTATTTGCTGCATATGTAGTTTTCTCTGGAAGGTCTGTACCTGAATAATTCTGCAATCCACACCCTACGCTGTAGGCATTGTGTAAATGTTGCAGCACATTACGCAAGGCTTCAGTGTCATCTGTTCTGTTTTTAAGGTCTATAATGTCACCTGCTTTGCTGAGGGCAGCCTGCTTAAGCCTTTCAACACCCCCACACTGCTCTGGTTTATCTGTGCAAAGAAACGCTTTGAACGAACAAGCACTTTCTTCTTCTGCAACATCGTCATTCACTGACAACTGCTCTGTACCTTCTTGTTGGTTAAGTGTGTGTACTGCATGCATGTGTTTGCATGTAACCGCTTTCGTCAAAAAATCAGGACATGTGCATGTGTACATGTGGATGCATACTTTACATTTATCACATATCATCTTACATCTGCATGGTAGTTCAACATGGGCTTTTTCACATGGTAAACTAGGCTCTTGTCAACTCCCGAAGGCACACACCATTCTGACTCGTCATCACTAGTTCTTGTGATTCCCTGAACACTAACTGATTCCCTTGTGCCTCTTCTTGATTTCCCTCATGCGATGTGTATTCTTTCCACCCTTTTCTTCCTTGGAAATTTGGTCATAAATATGGTGTCTGTCAACTTTCACAAGAATTTGTAAAAGAGTATTTAGTCGGCATCAAAATAGCAACCTTTCAGTTTTTTGTGGAAAGCTTCAGCAAACATGTTAGTGTTGGCAATTGCTAATAACCTGTAACAGGCAGCCCAAAGCAGCGTCTTGTTGTCATGAACAAAGTGTGTTAAAAAGTAATCTCGGAAACTGGGTGACGTTTTATCAAGGTAAGACAGGAAGTGCTGAAGACACTTAAGAAAACTTTCTTCTTTAGTGTCTGTTCGAAGAATTGTCAGGAAATCATATGTGATTTGAATATCAGCAGCTGAGTGCATGTGTTCGTTTAGTTGTTTTTGCCAACACCTGTCAACATGCCATGTACAGTACAATCTCTTAGTGGGCTTGGGAAAAGTTGCACACACATGCATGCGTTAAAAAATTGTTCGCTAAATCACTCATGAAGACATCTGTGGTTAAATCCTGCCCACAATAGTCCCTCAGGGACTTGAAAAATAGTTCTAATAATTCGCTATCTTCTCTATTAGAAATGGCCCAAGCAACAGGAACAGATTCTTGACAATCATCAATGACAAGAACAGTTATAAGCATGAAACCTTTTTATAATGTGTTTGTGTTATGGGTTGAATCTATGCAAATTAGTTTTTTTGTGATGTTGCAACATCATACTTCTTTGAAACTCAGTTTTGAAAACACAGAAGAAAATCTTCAGGTTTTAAAATGTCGTGCCGTTCAGTTTGGGGTTTGTAGTAGATGATAGGGTTGTTTGGTTCTGACCTCCACTGCTGAACCCACAAGTCGACACTTGTAGCATCATCTGGGTGTTTTTTTTTCTATCAGAGAAATATTGTAATGCTTCTTGATGTTTAGAATATCTTGTTTGGTTACCAATGTGTCTCTGGATACTTCAGATATCTGATTTTAATTTGATTAAGAATGTTTTTTATATTTACACCCTGAGCAAGTTTTCCAACAATCAACGACCTCATCTTATCAGAAAGGTTTAAATGAGCGAGTTTCTGACAGTGGCCAGTGTGGTGTAAGCAGTACTGGACAGAAAAATACTACTATCCCACCTCCTTCTGACTGCCATGAAAGCTGTACACCTAAACCCAACTTTACTAGAACCCTGAATCTTCTCAGACCTTTTCCTGTCATGATCATTCACAGTATGTCTTTCCTGACCAGAACGGTGACAAAAAGAAATAGGGTGATGTAGTCTGTGGAAGCTTTGTTACCACTATCCTTAACAAACTGAGATGATGACTCTCTCTCTCTCTCTCTCTCTCTCTCTCTCTCTCTCTCTCTCTCTCTCTCTCTCTCTCTCTCTCTCTCTCTACATGCTTCTTCCATGCATCAAACTCCTCTTTGTTTTGAAAATCTTCACTTTCTGTGGTCATATCTTCACCATGATCATTCACATGATGAGCAATTAGCTCCTGAAGACTCTTACAACTAAACTCGGGGCACAGGTGGCAAATACAGCGTAGAGTGTGCGTGTACTTTGATTGTCATGTTCCACACGGTGCTTGCGGCGCTTGTGTTTATGTAGTGCTTGACGGGTAGTAAAAGACTGACTGCAAAAGGAACAAACAGAACGCCTGTCTTTAGTGTCTGAACTTGTATTCATGTCTGAAGATGCCTGTTGTGTAGGTGTCCCTGCCCCCTGCTGTGTAGGTGTCCCTGCCCCCTGCTGTGTAGCTGTCCCTGCCCCCTGCTGTGTAGCTGTCCCTGCCCCCATCTGTGTAGCTGTCCCTGTCCCCTGTTGTGTAGGTGTCCCTGTCCCCTGCTGTGTAGGTGTCCCTGCCCCCTGCTGTGTAGCTGTCCTGCCCCCTGCTGTGTAGCTGTCCCTGTCCCCTGTTGTGTAGGTGTCCCTGCCCCCTGCTGTGTAGCTGTCCCTGCCCCTGCTGTGTAGCTGTCCCTGTCCCCTGCCGTGTAGCTGTCCCTGTCCCCTGCTGTGTAGGTGTCCCTGCCCCCTGCTGTGTAGGTGTCCCTGCCCCCTGCTGTGTAGGTGTCCCTGTCCCCTGCTGTGTAGCTGTCCCTGTCCCCTGCTGTGTAGGTGTCCCTGCCCCCTGCTGTGTAGCTGTCCCTGCCCCCTGCTGTGTAGCTGTCCCTGCCCCCCTGCTGTGTAGCTGTCCCTGTCCCCTGCCGTGTAGCTGTCCCTGTCCCCTGCTGTGTAGCTGTCCCTGTCCCCTGCCGTGTAGCTGTCCCTGTCCCCTGCCGTGTAGGTGTCCCTCCCCTGCTGTGTAGCTGTCCCTGTCCCCTGCTGTGTAGCTGTCCCTGTCCCCTGCCGTGTAGGTGTCCCTGTCCCCTGCCGTGTAGGTGTCCCTGTCCCTTGCTGTGTAGGTGTCCCTGTCCCCTGCCGTCTAGCTGTCTTACCCGGTCGTGCCCATGGTTTACCCCCTCTCCCCTGACTTCCCTGTGGTGTGCTTCCCCTCCCCTGACTTCCCTGTGGTGTGCCCCCTCTCCCCTGACTTCCCTGTGGTGTGCTCCCTCTCCCCTGACTTCCCTGTGGTGTGCCCCCTCTCCCCTGACTTCCCTGTGGTGTGCTCCCTCTCCCCTGACTTCCCTGTGGTGTGCTCCCTCTCCCCTGACTTCCCTGTGGTGTGCTTCCCCTCCCCTGACTTCCCTGTGGTGTGCTCCCTCTCCCCTGACTTCCCTGTGGTGTGCTCCCCCTCCCCTGACTTCCCTGTGGTGTGCTCCCCCTCCCCTGACTTCCCTGTGGTGTGCTCCCTCTCCCCCTGTGCTGCATGTGTCCATTTGCCCTGTGTACCCCACTGTGTCTCCCCCTTCTCCTGTCTTCCCTGTGGTGTTGCACCCTTTGCTTGCGTGTCCTGTGGTGTGGATGCACTGCCAGTGGCCTTCCTTTTTCGCCCTGCGGCTGCCGCACTATAGGTGTGGTCAGTAAACTCAGTATCCTCAGACAGTGCATGGGGCAGCCACTGCCAGATAGCTGACATATCAGCCGATTTCATGATGAACCAGCCGATCACTACCCTCCGAAGATACCGCTCATACAGTGTTGGCGAGTTTAGGTAGGTAACCAGACCAGAGCGCGGTCCAGTCAGTATCTTGAAAAGACTGTCATCAAGTGCAGCAATGACACAGCTGACAACTACCACCAGCCCACACACATTGCTACAAGTTTGGATAGGGTAGTTGCGACAAGCCCCTGAACAGCGGTGGTCCCAGCCTAGGGGTGTGGGGGTGTGCATCATGCAGACAGACACATCAGAAAGCTGATGTAACCCGAATACGCTGGTGTACAAAGACACCACCTGCAACAGATCAGGTGGGTGACCCCAAGCATTGCTATCACAGTAACGTATTATAGGGTGGTCGGACAGGTCTACTGTTATGACAGTCCAGTGGCTCCCTGACCTCATGGGGGTGGGAAAAAAATACACTATTATCCATATTTTTTCCTACGTTGGCTACAAGGAGTAGTTTTTCTCTGTGTGTTCTCTCCTGCCACGTACCAAACGTTGCAACTGGTCGGGTGATGATGCTGAAATGCACCAGGCGATGGTCGTGTCCTGGATCTCGTTAATGCGGTCCATCAGATATACGATGTGGCTGGAGCAGAGCCATCCCTCTGGGCCTTCCCCGCAGAGTCGGACCAGCTCTTCAGGGGTGCTACCTGTAAAAAAAAAGATAATTATTTACAGCCAAGTTTCTTCACACTGTGTAATGTGTGGCCCATGTTTGACTTCAAAAAGTACCGGTATGTGCACACTTAACCCTATTCATACAAAGTATTTTCCGTGGAACTGGGTTCCTGCATTAAAAAAAAAGGCGAAATCTTTATGAATGTTGCAGAATGTTTGTTGTTTCTGTTCTAAATGTCTAAACAGGTATAGTATTGTTCAACAGACAATGTTTTTTTTTTTTCCCAGAGTGGCCCCCAGATCTTATCTAACTGAAGGCACTGTCGCAGCAGAACAGTGCAAATGGGAATCATTGTCAAGAATGAGCGCCGCTTGTGTGCGGTAGGAATTGTGTTAAAATCCCTCGTTTTAAGTCCCCTGAGCAGTGTAAAACTGCGTACATCGTTTACTGGTGTTTATGAGTTGAAGAAGGGTACATCGTTTGCTAATTTTTGCATTTTCAACCCCAAAAACATCGCTTTTGCTGACAATGAAGCCCAAGCACATGACTGTTGACGCAGTCAGTGGGCAGTGTGTGGGAGTGCCAATGCTGAATGTCCGCACTTGGTGTAAGTGGGTCAATAAAACCTCTGCCTTTTCTTTTTAGCCATGAAGGCCCATACAGCTGGGCTCTGGTTTCTATAGCAAACGGGCGGCAAACCACCCGCAGGTCAGAACGCTTCATCCCCAGCAGAGCCCTCCCCTCTCACAGTGACAACAGCTTCCAGGTAGCCTTCATACGACCAGTAATTTATTGGATATCGCTGGAAAACTTTGGGCAGCGCTATTCAAAACAGGTATACAGTATTTCAAACATAAAAGTGAAATGTCTGCAAATGCGATGTTTGTGGAAATTTTTAAAGTGGTCCATAATGTGTGCAAGTCAGGCATCACCTGAAAGCAAGACTATAAAGCAGCAGACACACACACAGAACATAACACAGACCAATAACAGATATAATTTTTCAAAACACAATTAAAAATATGTAGTTAAAACTCCAAGATAGTGCACATACCGTAGTGTGGGAGAACCTCTCTGGATGGATGGTGCCAGATCAGATCCATGAACTCCACCAAATTGTCTGACTGGAGGCGAGGGCTGGCTGGTGCATCTCTGGGCCTAGCGTATATATAGGGCAAGCTGAACCATCTGCGTTCCCTCTCGAATTGGCGAGGGAACTCAAATCTCCTCTCTGGAGATTTACCTGGCAAAGAAACGTTTTATTTTGTATGTTTATGCTGTACGGACTTTGTCAAATAAGAACTGCATGTTTCCTCATTCCTGTCATGCATGTTATTGCATGAACTCTTGTAAATACCTCAGTAAACAAGTTGTGAATCGAGAAAGAAAGACGTCTGTAAAACACTATTGGTATTCATTCTAATATTACGCATATAATTTGTAAAGCAAACAATGACTACACTCCATAACATTTAAAAGTATGCAAAGAGAAACTTCTACCATGAACAAATCTGTTACAAGTTTCAATACTATTACAGTGAACACAATAACACATTAACATTTACAGATAGGACAATGAAAATGTTGAATTTTCTTGCGTGACAAAGGTTGTTACATGTTTGAAATGCACAAGACCTAATTACTGTCAAAATCGTAGATTGTAAAATCTAACAGTAACACAGCATAGGATTAGGAAGCTCATAAAATGATCCAGAGTTTGCACACAACACACAGCACACAAAGAAGACTTTACAGCCCTCTAAAGAGAATAGAGCTAAAGGAAGAAAGGTTTCAGATGCATAATTTGCCCGTCACCAGAATGCAGACACAAATACACACATGCACTACTCCATCACCCATCACTAGAAATCCACACGCGCTAAAACAGGTACGTGTTACAAAGAACTGATATGTTAGAACTACAAACTGAGAATATTGATGGAGGCAGAGGTAATATGTGTAAAGGAAAAAAAAAAAAGGTTTCAGATGCATAATTTGCCCGTCACCAGAACGCACACACTAACAGTAACACACATTCACTAAGTACTCATCACCCAGTACCAGAAATCCACACACGCAGAAACAGCTGTTCATACTGTTATAAAGAACTGTTAACTAGAAACTGAGAATACCGATGGAGGCAGAGGTGATACTAGTAAAAAAAAAAAAAAAAAAAAAAATAGCGCTATCATAGGAGGGGGGAGGGGAAAAAAAGAAAAGAAAACAACTGTGCAAGTAGAAGTGATATTTGTAGATGAACCAGAATTTATACACAAAGCGAAAGTAGATCATAGGAGGAGGAGGAAAAAAGAAAAGAAAACAACTGTGCAAGTAGAAGTGATATTTGTAGATGAACCAGAATTTATACACAAAGCGAAAGTAGAGGCTGAAATTTGTCACCTGGACTACAGTAGGCGTGACCATTTAATATACATACCTCCTTGTCAGCCGTTCTGAAAATAATAGCAGATAAAGTTTGCATTTCAGATTCGCTAGTTTCAGTACTAATGCTTTCGGATTCGTCATTCCAGGAGAATCTCACAACAACCATACCGATCTTTCTCCTCGGTCATTCAGGGATTCATCAACGATCAAAGAAGCTAAACTTAAGGATTGCACCTTTAACTAACTAAATAATAGAGATTTTCTTACCTCTTTGGCCTGCCATGACTCGGAATCGTAAGAGGAAAAAGCAAACTTGACTGCAGGTGTCGGAATCGAAAGTCGCGCGAAACAGCGGAAATAGGAAACCGGCCGAAAACGGAAGCGGTATATTATCTATTCATAGGTCATAGGGTCAGCCAATCAGCGCCCGGCTGACTCTTGTAGATAAGTGTTCGTGTGACAATTGTTGTGTCGCAAAGTCGCCTGGATAGTGCCTCTCACTGGTAGTTTTGTGTCCGCTGATCCTCTCAGAATCTTAGTGCACTGGCTTAGTTTCCGTCCTCTAGCCAAGATTTCTTATGATGACAAAAACAGAGGCACCAGTGTCAAGCTTGAAGGTGTGTATTTTTACGCTGTTCACACTGATTTCAGCTGACCAGTCATCGTTTTCCCGTTCTTCTACACTGTATATGTAGCACATAAAGTCATCAGATTCTGCGTCCTCTTCACTGTCAGTATTAACAAAGTAAAGTGTATGACTGCTGCTACAGACTTTGGCACAATGGCCCCTTCTTCCGCATGCTGTGCAGGTTGCGTTTCGAAAAGGACAAGAATGTCTCTGGTGTTGTTCTTTTCCACAATAACGACACATTTTTTTTAAGACGAGGTCTGTCTATTTTTGAAGGAGCACCTGACTTGAGTTTACAGTCTGAGTGTCTGTTCCCAGGTTTATGTCTATCCTAACTTTGAGAGGAGGATGTTTTCACAAAATCAACTTGTTCCTGTGAGGCTCCACAAATCAGAGGTTGTGATTCTTTTCGTGCTTCTGCCTGACGAGCAAGTTGGGTTGTTTCAATAAGCGTCAGTTTAGCTTTTGCTTGCAGATCATTTGAGAGAGTATCATCAAGAAAACCATCAACAATACGATCTCGAATGGTCTCTTCCTTCAATGTGCCGTACTCACATTCTTCTTCCATTTTGCAGAGATCTATCGATTCTCCTGATCGTTGTATTCTCCTGTTGAATTTTGCCCTTTCAACAACAACGTTCTTTCTTGTACTGAAGTGTGCCTCGAATGCGTGTTTTTAGTTCATCGTAAGTAGCAACGTCTTCATTTACGTCAATCGTCTGTATAATGTTGTCAGCACATCGCCCATCGTGTAAGGAAAGTGCTGACTTGTTCTTCCCGTGATTTTAGCGCTAAGCCTGATGTTGTTCGGTAGCCTACCGATCAAATCGTTGACGCCATTTCTGCCAGTTGGCTGGATTGCGGTCGAATAGTTTTGGTACTGGAAGATTTGGCTGGTGACGAACTTGGTTTTCGCCTGCCGTGGTTTGAGCATTGGTAGCCATGAGGTCGTTTAGACCGCTGCCACCATGTAATGTTGTGTAGATGAAGTAAAGAATCTTGCAGTTAGGCTTTCACGATGTCTTTCAGACTGCCGGTTGATCCTAATCGTTGTCGTTACCCAGGCAATCGTATCTCAGAGTTACGTTAAATTGTAGTACCGCATAGTTAGGCTATTTATAGCAGATATGTCACAATCATACAAAAAGACCCACACACGGTGTCAATGCTGCAGCTAAACTTTTCCAAAGGACATTAGACAGTATCCTAGCTGACAGCAAAGGAACCAAAGCATTAATGGATGATGTCCTTGTATCAGGAAATACAGTTGAAACACATCTGGAAAATGTTAATAAAGTTATGAAAACCCTTCAAGACAAAGGACTCAAATTAAAAAAAGAAAAGTTTGAGTTCAAGCTGGATGAAGTTGAATACTTGGGGTACATCATTTCAGAAAAAAGGGATTTCAGCTTCATAAGAAAAAGTGCGAGAGATCCATTGAATGTCTGCACCAACAAGTAAAAGAGAACTTCAGTCCTTCATAGGCTTTGCAAATTTTCTGAAACGCTTTGCACCGAACTTTACAGAAGTCATGGCACCGCTATATGCTCTACTGAAGAAAAATGTCAGGTGGAAATGGGCAAAAAAGAAGAGGAGGAGGAAGCATTCACTCGCATCAAAAGAAAAAAATTCACAGCAAAACTACAACATTAATAGCCTCAAAACAAATTGATTCTCCAAACAGAAGGCATATATGATGCCATATTTCAACTTGATTATTTCAACTTTCATATTTCACATGCCTAGAGATAACAGTTGAAGGTAATATCCTAATGTGGAACTCAAGAGTTATCATACCAAAGTCTCTACAAGAACTGCTGCTAAAAGACTTACATGCAGAACATCATGGCATGGTCAGGATAAACAGCTGGCCAGAAGATACATGTGGTGGCCCAATATTTGAAAGATATTGAACAAACTGTTAGAGTTTGTGAAATGTGCCAAGAAAATGCGAAATCATAACCATCAACAAGTACAGCTTCATGGTCTTGGCCTTTAGGACCATGGAAACGCCTTCACCTGGTTCTTGCTGGTCCCATTTCTGGGAAATTGTTCTTTATGGTGATTGACTCTTTTTCCAAATTTATAGACATAATACCCATGAGTCAAGCAACCTCCACTGGAACAATTCAAGCCTTGCAGAGACTGTTCAGTTTCTTTGGACAACCAGAACACATAGTAACGGACAATGGTTCACAGTTCACCAGTGAAGAATTCAAAACATTCCTTTAAAAAAATGACATATTACACATTACAACTGCACCAGGTCATCCTGCTACAAATGGCATAGCAGACAGACATGTTGGGCATTTCAAAAACTCCATGAAAAAGATGGGAAGCAAACGGGAAGATTTTCAAGCAAAACTTGACAGATTCCTTTTCACTAACAGAACAACACCATATGCACCAGGAAAATCTCCAGCCGAACTTGTCATGAACAGACAACCTCGATTAGGTATGCTGCACTAAAGGCTTCACAAAACAAAGCAACAGGTCAGAATTTTTTAGAAGAACTTGGACAAGGCACCAAATTTTGAAGAGGGACAAGCCGTATTTGTTTTCAATTTTGGCCGAGGTGCAAAATGGATTCCAGGCACAATTGTCAAGGCGCTCAGTCCTAGGAATTTTGACGTTCAAGCTGGAGACGTCATTTGGAAACTGTTGTGAGATTAACTTTATCTTTCAACGAGACAACTCTTAGCATAGTATAGTATAGTATAGTATAGTATAGTATAGTATAGTATAGTATAGTATAGTATAGTATAGTATAGTACTTAGGATTCTCTCCTTTATAATGTTAACGTTAGACATGCGCACAAGAGAGCAACGGTCAGACATGCCAGCTGGATGAACACTGAGCTGTTCACGAAGTGTCTCCTGCTTCAAGATATACTCGCCCTCAACCACGAAACCTACCTATCATAACATGGTGTCAGAAGTATTCTTTGGTGTATACTGAATTGACGTTTCATCTGCGAAACGAGGTTTCCAGTTAACATTGTGCTGAAAAATGTCTTTCAAGCCACTTAATGAATTTTACTTTTAATAATGATAATAATAATAATAATAATAATAATAATAACGTACATTTATAGAGCGCCCTTTCTCACTAGAGCTCACAGCTTTAACAATAATCAACTATAAACATGTAACACTCATTTACACAACAGGCTGCCTACCTTGGTAGTGCCGACTGAAGAGCTGCCAGCTGGCGCTTCATTCGGTCGTTTCCCGTGTCATCCAGTCAGTATCGTTCAATATCGAACACTCATTTTCCTTACTTTCTTCATTCATTCTTTTTTTTCACTCACGGCGCATGCTATGTGTAACGTGTCATCCATACCAACGGCCAAACTGGCCTACTCTTCCGAATGTTGGTGATGGGATTTTACGTGTGTGCAAGATGTTATGCGTGCGTTCACACACGGAACCTCGGTTTATAGTCTCATTTGAAGGACTGTATGGGAAAATGGAGTCAGAACCAATGTTAACTCCAAGGGAAAAATCCCCCTGTACCGAAACGCCCCGGCGGAGGTTCGAACCCGCAACCCCAAGATTGCGAGTCAGGCGCTCTACCAACTGAGCTATTCCGGCTCTCTGGAGCCGGCAACATGGCCTGCCTGGTACACTGATATCGTCTGGCCTCAAAACTCAACAGAGAAGAAGGAGCAATTCAAGCAAGTTCCCTTGTGTGTGCGATGGGATCGGAAGCAGACAAAATTTTTAAGCAGTTCGAATTTCGAAACGAAGCAGAGAAGAATAATTAAGATATCGTTATCCAGAAATTTGACGAATATTTCATTCCTTCACATAGCGTCATTCATGAAAGAGCGAAGTTTCACAGAAAGCAGGAGAAACAGTGAAACAATATGTCAGGTGTCTGTTTGAACTTGCAGAGCGTACACAGCTTGAAAACAAAAATGACACGGTCAGAGACGGGCTAGTTTTAGGCCTATTAGACCAAGAACTTCAGCTTCAAAGTGACCTAACTTTGAAAGTGGCAATTACGATGGCTAGACAACATCAAAGAGTGAAGCAAGAAATTGAACAGCTGAGAGGTGCTAGTTGAAATCATAGTGTTGATAGAGTACACTGTGACAGAAGAGTCAGGGGAGGTGCATCATCTACAGCACATCATGAGAAAACAGAACTCAACAGTCCTAAATCGAAGTCTTTCTCGTGTGGAAAATGTGGGACATCACATGTAAAAGGAAAATGCCCAGCATTTTGCTCGTGTCTGCAGAACCAAGACAAGCAAGAAACTAGATGAAGTGGAATCAACTGAAGAGGAAGTTTTCTTCATTGGAGCAGTCAATCCCAAAACAGAACCCTCCTGGAGAGTCAAGATTGACATTGAAGGTAAACATATAGACTTCAAGATTGACACAGGTGCTGATGTCAGTGTTATCAGCAAGTTTACCTGGGTTGCATTGCGTCAGCCAAAACTTTTGCCTGTTTATGGAGTCAGCCTGCAGGGGCCGGAAGGAAAAGTGAAAACAATTGGAAATTTCAAGGCAGTTTTTGACAAGAAACTGCAAGCTTTGATATACGTTCTTGATCATGATGTTGATAGCTTACTCAGCCGCAGTATTGCTAGAGAACTAAATCACGTTAAAGGAATAGATGCAGTGTCTCACCTGTGTATACCTGTCAAAATTAAAGCATCACAACCGCAATACGTGTCCCGATACCACTTCAAGAAAAAGTGGAAAAGGAATTCAAACGCACGAAAGATGAGGGAGCAATTGAAGAAATTACAGAACCAACAGAGTGGATTTCACCTATGTCCCTGTGTTGAAACCGAATGGAAATGACAATAAGTGTGGACTTGAAGAAACTCAACCAACAGTTGATGGCATCATACATCAACTTCGGGGTTCATCAGTTTTCTCAAAACTAGATGCTCAGTCTGGGTTCTGGCAAATTGCGTTGGACAAATCAACAGCAAAATTGACCACCTTTATCACACCATTTGGACACTATTACTTCACAAGTGTCCCCTTTGGAATATCATCTGCTCCTAAATATTTCAGAGAACCATGAATGAGATCCTCAGTGATATTGATGGTTGTGATTTGCTACTTTGATGACATAATCATGATAATGTGACACACCAAGACGGCACACAAGAGCATGAAGAACTCCTCACCAGAGTACACAAAGACTGCAAGATGTTGGTCTTACATTGAACAATGGAAAATATGAATACAGGAAGTCTGAAATAAACTTCCTAGGGCATGCCGTCAGTGGACAAGGAGTGCGACCTGATCCTAGCAATCTTGCAAATGACAGAACCATCAGATGTGAATGCGTTGAGGAGATATCTTGGAATGGTGAACTACCTTGGGAGATACTTACCTCACCTGTCAACCACCTTGAAGCCGCTGAATGACCTGCTAGCAAAAGACTCAGCATGGACTTGGGGTCCACAGCAAACAAAAGCTTTTGCTAGAGTGAAAGAAATGCTGACAACAGCGTCTATTCTTGCATCTTCCAACCAAACCTATTGTGGTTGAAGCCGATTCCAGCAGCTATGGCATGGGAGGAGTGTTGCTGCAAAAACACCATGATGGCCTTCGTCCTGTAGCATTTTAGTAGTAGTAGTAGTAGTAGTAGTAGTAGTAGTAGTAGGGACTGGCTTCATTAGCCTAGACTCGCGGTCTGTCATGTGTCCCCTCTAAATTTCTTCACTTCTGGGGGTCAGATGGCATGCTACAGTTAATCAATATCTTCATTTCAGTCCATCATAATCATAAAACAGTTCTCTAAATTTTGGATCATTATCTAGAAAATTCTTGAAAGTATTAACATCAGGTGCAAATTTAATGGTAGTAGGTAATTTGTTTCAGTGGTTAGCAACTCTATATGAAAATGAAAATGTATGTTGATTGGCTTTACAGTGCTTTATAAAAATCTTTCCTTCAGACTTTCTAGTACTCGCAGTTTGTGCAACAGAAAAGAAAGTCTCAATGTCAATATCATCATAGCCATTAAAAATCTTATAAACTTGAATTAGGTCACCTCTGATCCTTCTTCCCCTCAGCGAGTGCAGATTCAAATATGTCAATCTTTCATTATATGATAAGTTTTTGCAATACTTTAACAATTTGATAGCTCGTCTTCGAACTTTTTCTAACATTACTGGTTGACACTTTAAAAAAAGGCTCCAAATCACATTAGCATACTCCAAATGTGGCCTGACAAAAGCTTTGTATATTTTTTTAAAGTATTTTTATCGAGCTTCTGACGCGCAGATCTGATCAAGAACTCCAACAAAAGCAGAACGCCGCTATGCACAGATAGAGAAAGACTGTCTAGCAGCTGTCTGGTCGTGTGAGCGGTTTGATCGGTATCTTATGGGACTGGATTCCTTCACTCTACATACTGATCAAAAACCACTTGTTCCTCTGATCAATACAAAAGACTTGTCAGATACACCTGTCAGATGCAAGCGCATGCTGATGCAAATAATGCGTTTCAAGCCACTTGCTGTGCATCAACATGGGAAAGATGACGCTAATATCAGACACTCTGTCACGTAGTCCAATAACAAATGGAGAGGACTACATGGAGGAGGACATCATTTATCATGTCAACATGATTGCATCATCCCTGGTGGTATCTAAACTGCACAAGATTACAGATCAGCTGACTAATTATTACTTTATTAAATCTGGAAATTTTGGAGTCAGTTCTGTCCCACTCTTTTCAAAGATTTACTTTCAGGAAATACTCGCACTGAACTTCTGTAATATGTGAAATGGTCAGTTTCAAATGTTTTCTTGTCTCATTACTTTCCAGTACCACTTTCACTGACAGTATAATTATGAGGATTCTCATGTCAGTCACTCAGATTTGATTTCCCAATGTTGTCACACTAACAATGACAATGTTGGCTAAAGGAAGAACCATACTGAAAAGCTGAATCAGTGAATGAGAGTCTCACACGGTAAGGAAGTTAGACTTGAACACACTCACTGACATATATGCATACAATGCACGCGCGCGCGCGCGCGCGCGCGCGCGCGCACACACACACACACACACACACACACACACACACACACACACACACACACATTCATTTTGGGCATTTTTTTTTACTCTGTGCCCCTTCTATCCACTTAAAATCTTAATGCATATTGCATACAGAATTTGAGAGATATCTAATGACATCCATGAAAATGTTTGGAACTGACTCGAGCGCCTTCTTCACTGTGCTCAAACGTGATGTCCGTACGCCTGATCGCGGAAATCCACGCTCTTCTTCTCCGTGTTGTCAGTCCTTCCATTAATTTTCCGCAATGGCATTTCACCCTCGGAATTCTAAAAAATTGCAGTCCATGTTCTTATCTCGTTTTGCGCCCTAGTATGTGTGAGAAGAGCTATGAGAGCCGATAACACACACAGTGTTTCACTGTGTTTATCACTCGCTGTCTTACTTCCTGCTCCCCATGTGGCAGGCGATCCCATACATCATTGCGCGTTACGTCAATGGCTCGAAACCTATTAGTGACAAGAAACTTAAACAAATACGCAGAGAAACAAACAAACAAAAATGTAAATCTCAAGTACACAATGGAGTACACAGAGGATGGGTGGCCACAGTACAGACAAGATGTCAAGCTGACAGCACGGGATTTCTTTGCTATTCTTGGCGAACTCTGTGTTATTGATGGAATCTTGCTCAGAAGTGACAGAATTGTCACTCCATTCTCAATGCGGAAAGAAATCCTTGACAAAATCCATGATGGACATCTGGGCATAACTAAATGCCGGGAAAGAGCTAATCAAGCAGTGTGATGGCCTCGCATTTCAAAAGAAATAAGCTTACAGTACCGTGTAGCATCTTGCCTACAGAAGCCCTCACTGCAGAAACAGCCACTGCTAATCACACCATTGCCTAAAAGACCTTTCCAGAAAATTGCTGTGGATCTGTGTGAAACAAAAGGAAAGCATTATATTGTCAGTGTTGATTACTATTGAAGATGGACTGACATTTTGTCTGTCAACAAACTGAATTCTTCTTCTTCTTCTTCTGTTATGTGGCCACAATCAACACTCTGGTTATTTTGCCACAGATTAGAAGGTTTCCTTGAAGCGGCTGCCCGACTTAAATATCCTTTTCTTTTCTTTTTCCTGTGTAGACTTGAGATAGCTCTTCAAGTTGCATTTTATAAGCAGATCACAACATTCACTCCGGATCATATTTAACGCTCCGTGCCCACTAATTGGATCGGAGGGGACGAGAAGTGACGGGCAGGCATCCTAGTGACGGCCCCCGGCACCCCCCGCCGCAGTGGTCCTCCAACCAGCACACTCCCTACCCACTACCTACCTAACCTTGCACTCTCACATTCATACAGGACAGTTTGTGCTTGCGTTCGTTTTAATCTTACTCCTGAAGTTTCGCAGCAGCGAGACTGTCAAAGTGTCAGTACTGAGGTGGGAGGTGACTCTATTTTTGAAACTGTCAGGGGGGGAGTCTGCCTCTACAATATGTGCTGGGAGTTCATCCCACTCACGGATGGCTCGGGGGAAAAAAGAGAAGAGCCTATATTGCTGTTTATGATCTACCAAGCGTTTAAACTATTGGTCATGTGACCTTCTGTCTCTTACTGTTGGTTTCTTCAGGACACTTTTATTGATCTGCACCAAGTCGTTGTGTGGATCTTATGGTGACCCTCGACGCTTGGCGGCGCTTCTGGAGAGACGGCCACTTGAGCTTCTCAAGCATGTCTGCTTGATGCAGCCTATTTTGTGGGGGTCCCCATACTGAGCTGGAGTACTCTAACAGGGGTCTAACGAAGGTTAGGTATGCCTTTTCTCTCAGCTCATTGGAAGCAACGTTCAGATTACGTCTCAAGAATCCGAGGGCTTTGCTTGCTTTCTTTGTGATGATGTCAATGTGTCTGCCCACTCTAGGTCTGTCGTCAAAGTGGCCCCCAGGTACGACGCTGATTGTACTGTTGCTAGCGTGTGTCCGTGCATCTGGTATTTGTCGCTGATGGTACTTTTGCAGCGAGTGACCCTTAGCCTAACACATTTGCCTGGGTTGAAGGCCATCTCCCATTTCTGCTCCCAGACCCGGAGACGTTCTAGATCTTCTTGTAAGTGGGCGTGATCTTCTCTGGACGCTATTGTGCGGTAGATGGCAGTGTCGTCTGCGAACATTCTTGTCTTGGAGGTCAGTTTCTCAGGAAGGTCATTAATAAAGACCAGGAAGAGACATGGTCCAAGGACCGACCCCTGCGGGACTCCAGACTTGACGTCGATGAGCCCCCTCGACGACGACTGCCTGGCGTCTGTTGGATAAGAAACTGGAGATCCATTTGTTGCTCTGCCTCTCGCACGCCATAGCTGTGAAGTTTGTGCAACAGGAGTGAATGGTTCACCTTGTCGAACACTAAGGCGAAGTCCAGCACAAGGATGTCTGTTCGTTTTCCTGAAGCCATGTCAGAGGTCAACTCTTCCACTAACTCAATTAGCTGTGTTTCACAGGACCTCTACTGCCTGAAGCCATGCTGCTGGGGACACAGGATTCTATTCTGTTCCAGGTGCGTCATTGTGGCATGTACAATGATGTGCTCAAACACTTTGCAGGCAATGCAGGTCAGCGAGACTGGGCGGTAATTTACGGGGTCGTCGTAGTGTTCGCCTTTTTTTAAAATAGGCGACACTAGGGCGTTTTTTCCAGTCTGTGGGAACGCATCCAGAGTCCAGAGAGGCTCTGTAGATGGGTGGTGAGGATAGGGGCGATCTCAGAAGATAGTTCCTTCAAGAGCCTGGCACTGATATTGTCGGGGCCACACGCTTTCGCTGGGTCCAGCTTCATCAGCAACTGCCTTACGCCTTCTTCTGTAATATCTACAGAGTCCAGCACAGGGTAGTCTCCATCAGCCATCTCGCACTTCTCTTGGAACTCTTCCTGAGAGTAGGTCTTCCCCTCGCTGAATGCAGACTGGAACTGGTTGTTAAGCGCATCTGTCTTTTCCTGGGTTCCGTCACCAGTTGACCGTTCACTTTCAGAGGAGCTACACCAACATTAGCCGATTCTGGTTCTTTATGTAGCTCCAAAAACGCTTGTACTTTGGTGCATGTTCAGTGGGTTCGTCGGTCAGAGTGGTGTTTATGTAAACCCTCTAAGCTCGGCGCAGGTGTCGTTGGGCTTTACGCCTTCAGGCTCTGGCCTCAGCTTTGCGATCATCGCCACCTCCCTTCTTTCCACTTTTTGTAAACTCTGTTACGTCGGTTTACTAAGCGACGAAGCTCGGGAGTAGTCCATGGTTGATTATTGTTGGGTCAGGATGTCTTGGTGGGTATGTGGATCTGAACTGCTTCGAGGAGCGCTGTTTTGAAGTATGTCCACAAACCCTCAGTGTTCTCGGTGTCCTTTCCATCCACTTTTCCCTTATCTTCTTGACAGCTTCTTTCAAGTCGCCCCAGTTTGCCTTGTTATACAGGGTAATAGTCCGCTGTACTGGTTTCTTCCGCAGAGGGACGATGTTCAGTTCTGCATAGACTACTTCGTGGTCAGACAAAGGTGGCATGGCTTCAACTCGTGAAATGAGTTGTGGGGTGTTGGTCATGATGAGAGCTAGTGTGTTTTCACCTCTTGTAGGGACTGTCATCATTTGTCCCAAGCCGTTGTCATCAATGATTTGGACGAGTTGATGGTGCATTTCAACATACTTGGTTTGGGGCTTTAAAGTCATTGCTGACCAGTCCCACCCTGGGATATTCAGGTCCCCTCCAATCAGCAGCATCGCACTGGGAATGCCAGCAGCCTTCTGCACTGAGATTTCAAACTCTTGGAGACTGGCCTTGTGAGAAACGTCAGGTCTATAGTATGAACAAATGTACAGAGAACGTCGACCCTTCAGACTCAGTTTTGCCCAAACTACTTCACAGACTGACAGTTTGTCTCCAGTTCTTTCACGCGGGTGCTGTTGTAGCAGTCTTTGATAAGGATCATGACACCTCCTCCATCCCTATTCCTATCATTCCGATACTCTTTGTACCCTATCGAGTTGGCAGGAATTCTGATGTCTTGATTTCTTCCGTCAGATGTGTTTCAGTTCCGATGACAATGTCTGGTTTAGAACTATCTAAAAGATATCCAAACTCAGCTTTTTTGCCGGTCACTGACTGAAAATTAACATTTAGGATTCTTAGGGGTCTGTTGAGTCTTCTGTCTTGCTTTTGTAGGAGTGGAGACATGTTGAGGTCTGAAATTTACCTCTGCTGGGCTACCACAAGAGCCTGTTCTGGAAGGATCTAGTAGTGTGGAGAGAGACCAGTCTAGGCTATTTGCACTCGAGTGGAGATCAAAAACAAATAGGTTGTTCTGGTGTCCACAAAAGTTACTAAACCACTGGACATTAGGAGTTAGATTAGCATATGTTTCTGAGTGGATATCTTCACAGTGTGCATGGTACCATAGTCCACACGCTTCACATTCAACACCCCTATCTTCCCATGTCACCGTGGTATCACATATGCCACAGAGCCAGTCAAGGCTAGGGTGTTCTGATACATCAATACTCGGGCCAGGGTTGGGCTCTGGTGCATAAGACTGAGCAAGGGTAGTAGTAAGGCCAGGTGCAAATAGATGAACTTCTGGCGATATAGTGTGTGGTATCCACGCTGTCTTGCTGCAGCTAGTGCTTGTACGAACAAAGAGTAGCTAGTTCCGTGTGTTCTGCAGACTTCTTTCACACCAAACCCTAAAGTGTGCACATCGTGTGTGACAGAAGGTCCAACGTCACCTAACATACCTAACATACTCTTGTGAAGAAAGAGCACAGTCGCAAGGACCCAGAGTGTGATGCTACACTGAATCATGCTTGGCACTGATTCAATTCTGACAGAACAGAAAGAGAATGAGCCATGTGCTGAGTGATATTCACCAATGCCCAAGTGTACACACTGATGTTGGTCTACCCCTGTTTAAAAAAAAAAAAAATAATCCACAAAGTTTACAAATGATTCACAGCGTAATCCAAAGGTTCACAAGCACAATCCAGAAGTTGGAACAATCATCACTGGAAGCTATTCACGCAAACATGGTGGCCATGTTGGCAAACATGGTGGCCATGTTGGCTGATCACTAATCTCACCAAGCAGTGTATATCTCAAATTACAATTGTAAACCATGGCGACAGTATTCTCAGGTAATCTAACCACAAAATAGCCTCTAAAACAAACTTATCCTACACATCTACACCTATCCAAAAGACCTACACCCAACCCAAACCAAATTTTTCCACAGCAGAGCAGAGCACACACGTCAGGCTATGCCGGAACCGGAAACCTCTCTCTCTTCATCAACTGTCATTTCTAAAATGAAAGAAATCTTTGTTCTTCATGGAATACTAGAGACAATTGTATCTGACAATGGACCTCGGTTCGCTTCAGCAGAATTTAAAAACTTTGCTGGTGAATGGAACTTCACACACACATCACCTCCAGCCCTTGCTATCCACAAGCGTTTGACAAAGTGCCCCATGAGCGTCTCCTTATGAAACTGAACCATTATGGTATCCGAGGATCGACCCTGGCATGGATAAGAGCCTTCTTGTCCCATCGTACACAGCAGGTGGTAGTCGATGGCGCTAAGTCCGAGCAGGCCCCGGTTGTCAGTGGTGTACCACAGGGCACAGTTTTGGGCCATCTTCTCTTCCTGGTCTTCATAAACGACCTCCCTGACCAACTCCACTCAAGAACTAGGTTGTTCGCTGATGACTGTATTGTTTACAGAGAAGTTAGGAACCAGAACGACTGCCGCTTACTGCAGGAGGACTTAAACACACTGTCCAAATGGGAAAAGAGATGGGGTATGGAATTCCACCCGCAGAAATGCAATACCCTATCCTGCACCAGATCCAGGGACCCCATCATATTTAGGTACAAGTTGAAAGGTCACACCCTGGAACGGACAACCGAATCAAAATACCTGGGAGTCAATATCTCGAGAGATCTAAGCTGGACCAGCCATATCAACCGCTCCACCAAAAAGGCCAGCAGCATGATAGGATTCCTGAGGCGGAACCTGAGGGTAGCGAACCAGGCAACCAAGACCAATGCCTACAAGACCCTAGTTCGCTCCCACCTCGAATACTGCAGTACAGTCTGGAACCCATACACTGCAGACAAAACTAAGCAGATAGAAGCAGTACAGAGGAGAGCAGCCAGATACGTCACCAACCGCTACGACTACACCTGTAGCGTTACTGGTCTGCTCACTGAACTCAATTGGGAATCCCTGGAGTCCAGGAGGACGAAAGCCCAGCTAACAATGTTCAATGTTCTACAAGTCTGTGAACAACCTTGTGGACATTCCCCCAGATGAGTACCTGACACCAGCATCCTCCAGAACAAGAGCTAACCACTCCAAGAAATTCCGCCACCTCAGATCAAAAACTGACGTCCTGAAGTATAGCTTTTTTCACCGCACCATCCCAGTTTGGAATTCTCTTCCGGCAGCCGCAGCCGAGAGCCCCCTCTCTGGTACATTTCAGGAGGGAGCTCAGCAAACTCCACTTTTAAAATACAGCCATTGTATGTGTGTCGGGTGGAAGTGTGTATGAATGGTTGGTGGGCCTGGACTAGCCTAATGCTTGTTCTAGGGCAGGATAGGGAACGGGGTAACCCCTCTTGAAAAGGTGAACGTGGGTAGCCTTCCTGCAGCTCCACACTTAGTGTGTGTGTGTGTGTGTGTGTGTGTGTGTGTTTTTTTTTGTTTTATTTTAAGGCTAGCTGGTAGGTAAGTTAGGGGGGAGGGGTGTGGTGTGAATGCTGTTTTTCAAATAGGGAGGTAGGACTTTTTTTTTTTTTTCCGCACACCCGAGTCACTTAAGGTCTATGGAGACGACGTGGCATTTGATTTGAAGATGAAGCTAATAGTTAGGTTGAGAAGGCCGTGAAAACAGCCGAAGAAATACTGCAACAAAAAGATCAACACCTAGCTCTGTTGATATACCGAGCCCACACCCATCGTTGCACTTGGGGTAAGCACTGCCGAACTGGCCCTTGAAAGAAGATTGCGAACAACTTTACCTGTTCTTCCCTCCAAGCTTACACCTCAGACGATCGATCCAAGTGTTGTGTGCAGTCAGGACAGCAAATACAAAGAATCTACAAAGATATACTTTGATAAGAGAGCACGCAACCTTCCTGTCCTGTCCTGTGAAGGAGGATGAGGAGAAGGGATGGAAGCGTGCAAGTGTGGTTATAAAGCAGTGTGCTCCTAGGCAATACGTTGTCAAGACTACTGGTGGAAATCTGCGCCGGAACAGAAAACATCTCCGGCCAGACACAGCCAATGAGGGCCTATACTTCCTGAGCAGCCACTAAAGCAGACAGAACGCCAGCTGATGGAGCCTGAACACCAGATGATGGAACTAGAACACCAGGTGATTATACCAGAACGGCCAGTAAATTCTCAGAGGTCAGCAGAGACTCCTGCATCGTCTACACCAGAGCTTCCAGCAAACGAACTCGCTCTGGGCGCCGAGTAGTGAAACCAGCAAGATTCCGGTGAATCTGTGCTTCATTGGGGTGTAACCCATGTGGTGTGAAGTCACATGGTGTTGTCTTTTTGACAACTTTGGTTGTGTTTAGTTAGTTCAAGCTAAATGTGTTAGTTATATGTTATTGATGTTGTATTACGTGACTCAAGCAGCAAGTCAGTTCTCTGCGACTAAAGCAGCAGGTCATATTGTTTCAGTTTCATACGTGTATTAATTGTTGCAGAACTGATTTGTAATAATTCTATTGGAATTTATCACCGGAACGCTCTGGTGAAGTTTGTGAAATAGGGCTTAAAGTGCGTTGACTATTGTCCCGTGCATTTTGTTTCCCAGATATAATTTCATGATCCAAAAACATCCAGATATTGTGAGATTAACTTTATCGTTCATCGAGACAACTCTTACTGTAGTATAGTTACGGTTACCTTCAGTATAAAGTGAATGTTTGACATGCGCGCTAGACAACAACGGTCAGGTATGCCAGTTGTTCACGAAATGTCTCCTGCTTCAAGATATACTCGCCCACAACTACAAAGCCAGCCCACCATACCAGAGACGACATCAAGATCAACTACGGCAAAGGCACATTCCTCTCTGTGATCTCCATCAACCTGCTGAAGACAGAAGACACTCAGAAACCACTACTTCCAAAATTGTCATGGACACAACAACCGTAACACCCGAAGGATCAAGAACATTTTCTGAGCCAGAATATGGACTAACCAGTGACACTGAACCAGAGCCTCTGACAACAGTCAGAACATCTGAAAAAAAAAATGAAACACTGTGCGACCGTCAAAGAGGCTGATGTAGAAACCAGACAGATTAATTTGAAAACATGTGACAAAAAAGAAGAAGAGAGAGAGAGAGAGAGAGAGAGAGAGAGAGAGAGAGAGAGAGAGAGAGAGAGAGAGGGGGAGGGAGGGGGGGGGGGGGAGGGGGGGGGGGGGGGAGGGAGCGTGCACGACACAGAAAAAAGCTAACAAAGTCGTAAGTTTTGCATGGCTGAACAATTTTTTTTCGCTTACTTTTATTTAATCAATTAATCATTATCCGTGCAACTGAAAGAAACCGATTAATATCTGTGCAGATGACAAAAATTTTAGCATGTAGCTGGACATAGACTGCTGGCTGCTCTGCACTTAGCTTTTACTTTTGTTTTTTTTTGTTTTTTATGTAGGTTAGTGAGTAGGTAAGGTAGGGGTGGGTGTGTCACTTTGTGGCATGAATATGAGTATTCTCATGCTAAACAAATAGGAAGCAGAATAGTATTTTTTTTTCTTTAAAGCAGATCCCACGTTCCACAGTCACATAATAATCAGCCTGTTGATTGTGGAGACTTTACGGAAGAAGAAGAAGAACACATTATGATTATGTACACTAACAGTTTTTTTTTTTTTTTTTCCGTTCACACACGACATGGCATGTCAAAATACTCTTTCTGCGCAAGCGCACTTCCGTGCACATGCTCATATCCAAACACACACACACACACACACACACACACACACGCGCACACATACAGTGGGAGATCATGCCAGCAGACAACTAAACATGACTGTGGAAAACGATTTATTATTTTCAATGATTTTTTGTTGGTAACACTCCAATATGACATATAATTTAAAATAAATATTTCTGAACCGGGACAATAAGCAAATGATAAAAATCGACAGATTTTTCTCCAGCAAAACGATTTTCCAGACCTTGTCAGTTACTGTCAACTAATAGAAAACGTAAAATCAATAGATTAAGCTTTGATGCATAAAATAAAGTGTGTGTGTGTGTGTGTGTGTGTGTGTGTGTGTGTGTGTGTGTGTAAAATTAATAAATTAAACTGTAATGAATAAAAATGCTCATGCGCGCACGCACACGTTGAGTGTGTGTGTGATTAAACCGTAATGAATAAAATGAAGCATGCTCACATGCGCATGTACACGTTGAGTGTGTGTGTGTGTGTGTGTGGTGTGTGTGTGTGTGTGTGTGTGATGATGCATAAAATAAAGTGTGTGTGTGTGTGTGTGTGTGTGTGTGTGTGTGTGTGTGTGCATAAAATTAATAAATTAAACTGTAATGAATAAAATGCTCATGCGCGCAAGCACACGTTGAGTGTGTGTGTGTGTGTGTGTGTGTGTGTGTGTGTGTGTGTGTGTGTGTGTGATTAAACCATAATGAATAAAATGAAGCATGCTCACATGCACATGTACACGTTGAGTGTGTGTGTGTGTGTGTGTGTGTGTGTGTGTGTGTGTTTGAAAGCAACTGGCATTGTCAACGAACTAAGAGTACATTATAAAAATCATTTATTGTACAACTTTTCGTTCCTGTTTGTGTCACTTCCCATCTTTTGATTTCTTTTCGTGTTTCCTACTTGCCCCTCCCCCGGCCTTTTCCCCTTTCACCCCCTCACTAGCTCCCCTTTGTCTAACCCAACCCCCTTCCCTTCATTCTCTGTCTCCTGTCCCCTTTCCCTTTCTACCCCTTCCCATACCTGTTCCTGTGTTAATAGACGAATACTAAAGCGAAGGAACTAACAAACTCCCCTTCCCTCTCCACACCTTCCCAAAAATGCTCCTGTGTTGATAGATGATTACTAAAATGAAGGAACTAACAAAATCCTCTTACCTCTCCACTCCTTCCCATACTTGTTCTGTGACGATTGATGAATACTAAAATGAAGTATCTTTAACTTAGCTGACATGGAAACTGGTTAAATTATTCATGATCGTAGTCTCCCATTGGTGGATTCCTCAGTGTCTATGGTCCCATAGTTTAAATGAAAAAAGTCAAGGCATCAAGGAAAAAATTCAAAAGACTTTGTGCAGCAAGGCGTTCAGAATCAAATACAAGTTAACATGCACATATTATTGTGGCAATTATCAGCTAGATGCGAAACAGACTGAAATGAAGAATGGATATGAAGAGTGATTAACAATGCAGAAAAAAAGAGAAAATGTATGCAGCCAAGCAATTAAGCCAAAGTTCACTACTATAGATTCATTGAAATACAACATCCAAGTCTTCTATTCTTGACAAACAGATCAGCCCTAGAAAAAAAAAGTCTATTCAAAACACACTGGAAAATTTGGGGATGGGAGACTGAGATAAAATAATAAGGACTGCAAAATACATGACATATCTGTTCAGATATCATATGCTCCTTGATAAAAAAGAAATAAAAAATTACTACCAAATGACATGCAGAATGCATGCTGAAGGAGCGAGGGTGAGAGGATGAGTTGGGGAAAGGGAGGGAGGTAGAGAGAGAGCATGTCTTGAAAAAATCTGAAGGGCACGACAGAACCAGAGGCATACACTATACTTGTAAATAAAACAATTCATCAGCATGTAATCATCAATCAACGATTATGTAAATGCAGGTCATGACATCATGAGGCAAGAGAGACTGACTAATCAAGTAAAACAATACTAAGGACACACAAAAACGCTGAAGTATCCATTCTTTTAAAAATTGTGCCTGATAGACCCATTTCTATCACACAGCATGAACTGCTACGAACCATAAAATCTATATTCATTTGTTGATAATATTGTATAAAACAGATGTTATATTCAAACCAATACGTTGTTTGTTGATTCTTTTTTAAGGGAAGACCAACTTGACTGACAAAGTGACTGTCTAGTCTAATATTTCACAACGAATGTAATAATTGACAGTGGCTGGACAGGGGTACGTGGAATAGGCAAGAGAATTATGACTAATGATTTGTGAAGAATTCATCTAACTCGGAATGGCTGTATGTAACAACAACAGAAAAGCTTCATACAGTGGAACCTTTCCATAAGGACCTCCAGAAATCCTTGAGAATTATGCTGGCAATTTGACAGGTAAGGGGAAAAAAGCCCGGAAACATGGGCAGTGTGTCCTCTGTGGGTTGCCTGGTGACAACCCTGATGCAAACTGCTCCCTGTGGACTGTAGTTGCTGGGGCTGTCAAAGGAGGAATTCATGTGTGGCGGTATATGATGTGACTGAAGCAAGAGTGTAGGAGTGACATTACTACAGGCAAAAGAAGATAATAGTAAAAACAAACAAAAACAAAAGAAAAAAAAAGAAAAACCCAGAATTCAGGCAGATCTTTACAGGGAGGTATCACTGTACAATCTGGACTGAAAAAGGGATAAATAATAAATGAATGAAATACAGAAATAAATAACATAAATTCTGCAGGCAATCAAATACACAAACAAAAATCCTAATTTACATCAACCTGACACATAAAAAAAAGGTTATATAATGCAGTTTATCAAGAGAAAAGCTGACAGATACAAATTTCAAGTTAAGCAGAAAAAAAGCTCGTTTTCAAGCAAAAATTAATGAAGGAAAACATAGCCAAAACAGATATGGAATAACTTGCATCACCATGAAAAAAATTGCTATCTGTAAACATACAGATCAATTAATAATTAAATGAAAAGAAAAGAAAAAAAAAAAACAAGGAGATAGGTTGAAAGAGAGAGACAGAGATGCTGCATTAACCATACCACAGATTAATCTACAAAAGACAAGTGTTCCATCAGAGTTAATATGCTGCTTTACTTCATGTCGGTCTTCTTTGAGCAACTGAGATAATCATCAGGCTTCACATTAACAGATAATACACTCACATATACAAAAAATCATGCATTACCTCAAGCAGCAAAAAAAAAAAAAAAAGAAAGAAAGAAAAGAAAAACAAACAAACAAACAAAGGCAAGATCAAAACAAACAAAAAGCTGTATATATGAATGTATGAACTCTGCTAAACAACACCTTTCATTAGTATGCTAGAAAATGAAACAATAGAAAAAAAAATAATAAAAAAAAAAAACCAACAAAAAAACTTGTCTTTAAAAAGGCTTTGCAATTTGACAACAATGTCTCTCCCATAGATACTTTGCAGTTTGGAAGAGTAAGCACTTAAATCTTCCTTCAAAAGAACGTAACTGTTCGAAAAACAAACACGCAAACAACAAACAGTTAAAAAATTGCCTCAAGCAAAAACAAAGACTTGTGACATTTAAAGACAAACTACCAACGAAATGAAAATATAAAGCCATGAGAAATCGAATGGCAAGTATGATTCTGAATATTTCATTTGCTTCTTCTTCTCTGCAACTATCCCATACTCCCCCCTATGTTGCATCGATTAAAATGCAAATGAACATAGTCATCATCCCATGAATGGAATGCACTTCATATAGAGTTCCATCAAGACTGGGCAGCTTACGATTTCCACAGGTCTTTTTCCTCAGCCATGGGTAACGGAGGTGGTAGAGATCCAGACTCTCTTTTCACTGCATCAGTTTTATCATCCTCTCTGATGCATCAAAATCATACATTTTTCGGAAGACAAGGGTTCCAAAATCCCTTAATGTGCTCCCTGGGTCACATGCAGCTGGATGGTGTTTTGAACTATGCAAAACTTTCCAATCTAAATTTACATATTGATAAAAATCTAAATATAATGTACGCATTTTCATATGTGTGTGTGTGTGTGTGTGATTCAAGATTCAATAGTTTAATGCCTTTGAAAACCGTAACAAGTTTTATATGATACAAATAAATAGAGGAAAGATAAATGAAACCAAATAACAAACACAAAAATTCATGCTTGTTGTTGTATCCAACTATCATATATGTATATCAAGTTGTCCTTGTCATGCATTTTACCTTATCGACACTTTGAAATAGCAACACATATTTTGAGATCTTGCTGACAAGTACCTCATTTGATATTAAGATAGATGGCAGCGCATTTTGTATATTGTATTTGTCTTTGATGTGTTCTAAAAAAACTGCCTCCTTATATTGTTATATTTAGTACATTTCTCTAAGAGATGAATTTCGTCTTCTACTTCATTACATTCCAAACACAGTCTTCTTTCTCTTGGTGTCTTAGTATATCTACCTTTTTCTTTTTTGAGATCGTGACAAGAAATCCTTAATTTACATAATGCTTGTTTTTGATTGAAGCTTATGAAAGAGTTCGCTAAATACGGTTCCATTCTGTAATCTGTCATAATATCTGTCATAATATTGTTACAAAATTTTAGTTTTGATTCTGTTTCTGATTTCATTTCCCAAAATAATACATATATTCATTTTTTTTTTTTTATTCTTGACCACATAACACAACTTGTTAATATTAAAAGTATGCTGGTTAGTCCAAACATGTTTTTAATCCCATTAGACTGAGAATTTGTTTGACAAAAACCAACGTGTTTGATGATCTTCATTGTTTACATGTTAGTGTACATGATTTTGTTAAGCGAGTTGTCTTCAGATTCTAAAATATGATACCAAAACTTTATTATCTGATGGATAATTGTTAAGCTAACTGGAAAACTTCCGAGTTCTCCAATTACAGCTAAGTTTGTAGCTTTTTTGTGTACACCTACCACTTGCTTGAAGAACTTGTGTTGAGTGTGTTCATGTGGTATATTATTTGAAAGGCAATCATTAAATAGATTTTCTAAATTGAAATCACCATTTAAATTTTAAGCAAAAAAAGGTAGTCATACATCCGCGCCATACATCAATATT
>JADBJO010007379.1:100000-113877 GCA_016801955.1 Conus betulinus | reverse complement strand
CCACCCCTCCTTCCTCTCGTCTAGTGACTCTCCCTATCTCTTCGCGCTCTCTGATCTGCAACCCAGGTAAGCAAAAGTGCTTTTAACTTGGGATAAGGATTCAAGGATAAGGGCTATGTCTACAACTTAAATCTTCTTGATCGAAGACTTGGTTTTCCTCAGTTAATTCTTCTCTGTTTCATACGTCTGTGATCGTCAGTTCACTTCAAACTTTCCTTCGGTCCCTTGTCCATGCGTTTCGCCTCACTGCTCATGTCGGCATACCTGCCCCCCCCGATAGTGCGTTCTCTCTCTCTCCTTCGCTCTCCCTCGCTATCGCTGGCTGCGCTCAATCTCTCTGTTTCTCTCTTTCTCTACTTCGCGGGTTATCACCTATTCATCTATCTCCAATCTAAATTTGCTGCCATACTCGCTCTATCCCTCCACTTGACCTTCTCTCTGTTGCATTCTTTCCTCAGTGGTATCTGATCGTCGTTCGTCTCCGTACCTGCGTATTCCTCTCTTGTCGGCGCTGTTTCTGTTTCGATGTTTATGCTTTTTCTGTTCTGTCGTGCGTCCTGTTGTCGCCCTCTGGTCCGTCCGTACGCTGTCGTATCTGTATGTCCTCTCTCTGCTATGGTCTCGGCTATTTGTATCTCTGTTATGTTGCCGAGCCGCGGCTCTTCTCTCTGTCCTCCCCTGTCTCTCCTCTATCTCTCTCCCTCTCTCTCTATCTCTACTCTCTATCAATTTCTTCTATCTTTCTTCCCACCCTCTCTACTGACCTCTAATTTTATATACACCCACACTGATGATTTTAAACTCAAAAGCACTATCAGCAGACGGCCCGTCCATCAGGAAGCGTGACAAAGCTATGAGGCAAGGGCTCTGAAGAAGAAAAAGAAAAAAAGAAAGAAGCCACGAACCGACAACAAATACCCCCAAACTCCTACACACACACACACCACACAAAAACAGGGCCCCACTCCTCTCTCCCACTCACCCCCTGTACCTTCCCTCTTTCCCAGTTACTCCACGACCCTACCTAGCAGACACTCAACCACAACCTGACAGAGCAAACAGCGAGAACCATGAATTCAGGGACATGACACATTCACGCCTGCAAAAAAACAGAAAGAACGAAAAGAAAAAGAAACCAAACACAGTCGCTCCCAGCTTGTTCTTTGAACCGTCTGCCCCCTGCCCAGGCGCAAAAACATATTTGAACAAAAAATACCCACATCCTCCAAAGTTCACCAAACGACAAAGTTAATGAGCAGATCATCAAAAAATAACACCCCCCCCACACAAGAATACAATCATGCGCATGACGCCAGTACGCACCACACACAGACCACACGCACACGCCACTCAACGCACACGCACAAAACACCAACACACACACAAGAGGAGAAGCACACGAGCACACCACGACCCACAGCAGCCACACGACACACACACTTCGAAGAACTAGGGACCCTGTATGAGGAAGATGAGCGGAGGGGAGTAAGAGTAGGAGGGGGGATGGCAAAAAGAGTAGGTAGGGAAGGGGGAGTGGGAATGAGTGTGGGGTGAGGGGTAGGGGAGTAGGAATGATGGCCAGGTTGGGGAGGGTATGTGTAGGGAGGTACTGAAGAAAGTTTACAGCTTAGTTGTGTACCTTATCACTTTTCGTGTCGATAAGCCACCTTTGTTGTTATCCTTGCACACCAGACGATCGTTTTAAACGACGATCCTTTAAAACGTACAAGACGTAGGTCAATGTCCTCTCCCTCCCTCCCTCCCTCCCCTCCCTCCCTCAGTGTAAAAGCCCCCATCTGTCCTGTCTGCCTACCTCTGCCTGCCTGCCCTGCCTGCCCTGTCCGGTCTGTCCATCTGTCCGTCTGTCTGTCTGCATGTCTGTCTGTATCCTGTCTTCTCTGTCTCTGTCTGTCTGTCTGTCCTGTCTGTCTGTGTTCCTGTCTGTCTCTCGCTCTCTCTCTCTCTCTCTCTCTCTCTCTCTGCGTGCTCAACTTAAGAAGATCACTGAACTCTCGTTGTCTTATTGCCAGCCATAAAACCGAGCGAAGATGCGCAGATTGCAACGACGCCTTCAGATTGGCGTTCTTCTCTCCCCTATCCGTCCCAACCACCCCCCCCACTTCCCTCCCTCCGGTCCCACCCCACCCGCCACTGTCCCGGGGGGTACCTACTGGAACTAATCAGCAAGGATGTCTGTGTATTATAGTAGTTTCACTCGAAGGCTAAGTGTACTCCGAAGTTCTTAAATCCCCCGTCGATACTGTGTTAATGGCGTGTTTCCTTTTTTGTAATGGTGCTTTTCCTTTTTTTGTCAGAAGAATCCACTCCCTTGTGTCCTACCTTCGGTTTGAAACCAATCCGTAGGTAGCTAGTCACGACACCCAAAGGACTGGTAATGTTTTTTGGTTGTTTGTTTTGTTTTGTTTTTATTTGATTTTTGATGCCAACATGCCACAGTATACGAACATAGAAAGCTTACTGTTTGTCATGTTATGAAGAACAAACATTTGTCTGGCATAATAAACCAGCAAATGTGGGATTTCAGTTAAACATCGGGTGGGCACAGACAGCGATTTTTTTTTTTTCCTTCCTTGTTAATATTCCACATTTTTTGTGGTGTATTTAGTCATGCAATGATTCATTCATTATTCATTCATTCATTCATCAGTTCATTCAGGTCATATTTATTCATTCTTTGTCATTCGGTTAACTAGTTATCTGTTGTATTATTTAATTCGTACTGTTTCATTATTTTTTGCTTGGTCCCAATCTTCTCTGCTCTGTTTCTCTGAGCCGAGTGGCATCTGCACCCATGCAACTCAATGCGGACCCCCCAACCCCACCCCCACCACACCCCTCCCCCCCCCACACCCACACACAGCCACAGCTTGGCCCGGACCCGCCCCATGCCCCGGGTTGGTAACTGACAACTCCACAGGGAACAATCAATGTCGAGTCGTCATGAGGCAACCCATCCGAGGACACACTGCAACTGCTGCCGCAGTTCACTTCGGTGGTGTACCGTGGTGCCTGTTTCTTGATCCAAACATACGCAGGACGCTACCCCACTAAGCCCCCGCCCAGCTGACGACAAATAATTGCTAATCCGCGGGATCCCAGAGGGAGCGAGCTCTGCTCCGGAGGAGCGTCCGACCACCACGTCCATCATCTAGAGACGAGCCCATGAATGGTGAATAGCCAAGAATACCTTGACTGCTGACTCCCCGACAGAACCGACGCAAGGTCATAGACGTGGAGAGAAAACAGAAAATGAGGTCATCTATGAGAGCGTGAAGGACCGCAGGAGCGTGAACCGCTTTTTCTTTTTTTGTTTTTTTTAAGGGTTGACAACCTTTTTTTTTTTTTTAAATGGGATATACTGCGGATAGATGAGGAAATGAGGATGATAAGTAGCAGTTGATGCTACAAGGACTTCCATTCTGGTCTGAGAACAGCATTACAGGACCCCTGAACGCTTACAACTGACTTTCGTGATACCATCCCCGGGCGGTACAAACCAAGGCCCCGAGAGATACAAGAGGGGACCTGCAGCGGTCGTTGGTCAGGAAATTGATGAGCAACACTCTCAAGACGCATCCGAAGATGAGACGCATCTGCTTTGGATGAAACTCGACAGTGTGGTCCCAGTCCTCCAAAATTGAGCCCCGGTAAAAAAATATCACTCATCTGGGTAGTGCGCCGGTCGAGCAGGTGTCTAGAGCAAGCGTGCGTCCTTATCTGTTTCGATTAGGAAAATCATGAGCGAACGACCGGCCCAAACACCCTCCACCATCGCCAAACCTGTGCCCCTCTCTCGTCTCTATGGAAGGCATGGGTATGTTGTAGTACCCGTAACCAAAGCTCCGATTAAAGTCAAATACAGCCTTAACCACTCCCAAAAAACGCCCCCTAACCCCACTACCCAACCTGACCGATGCCGAACCTACCTCCTGTACACAGCTCTGTCTGTCTGTCTGTCTTTTCAGTCTCTGGAAGAAACAAGAGCGTTATCCTTAATAGGAAAAAAAATCTCTCTCTTCCATTACTCATCGCTGTCTCTACTCTCTCTCTCTTACTCTATCCTCTCATAACTCATTGAATCTCTGTGTCTGTGACTGTCGTGTGTGTGTGTGGTGTTTGTGTGTTGTGTTTGGTGTGCGTGTGTGTGGTGGTGTGTGTTTCGTGCCGCAGCGTCTACGCCGCGCACCGAAAAAGGCGCGCTAGTGTGTGTCTCCCTTAACTCTGTCTTTGTCTCTGGCTGTGCTGTGTCTGGATGTCTCTCTCTCCTCTTATATCCTCGCATCTTCATCTCACTCTCGAGTCTCTCCCTCGTCACTTCTCCTCTCATCATCTCCATCTCTCTCCTCTCTCTATCTCAATCTTCTCCTCTCTCTGTCTGGGTAGTGTCCTCTGTCTGCCTATGTCGCTGTCTGTCTGTCTGTGTCTCTGTCCTGCCTTCCTGTCCTGTCTGACCCTGAGACACACACACATGAAATGTGATCATCGTGTCCGGAGAGCATTCAGCTTAAAACTAGTCAAAATAAAAGGACGAAAAGGGAAGAAAGGATATAAAGGAAAAGAAGAAAAAAAAAAAAAAAGGAAACCAACCGAGGAAAAAAGGCCTCCAGCGAGCGGAAGAGAGGTGAAAAAAAGGAAGGGGGACCAAAAAAAAACATGAAAATAAACAACAAAAACACAAGAAAGGGAAATGAAAAAAAAAAATCAAAGGAAAAAAAAAAAGGCAAAAAGAAAATAAAAACAAAAAAAACCAAAGCATGCGAAAGGAAGCAGAACATAAAAAAGGAAAAGAAAAGGAAAAAGAAAACAAGGGAAAACGAATACAAAGGAAAAACAAAGAAAAGGAAGAAAAACGAAACGCGCAAAGAACGAGAAATAAAAGAAAAACAAGGGATGATGAAGCGAAATACAAAGAAAGAAGGGGGGATTGAAAAGAAAGATAACAGGTTGAAGAGAAAAAACAGGAAAAAAGAACAGGAGATAGAAAGAAATACAAAAGAAAGGGAGAAGAAACGAAAGGGAGAAGGAAGGGAAAAGAAAGAATAAACAAGGGAAAAGGAGATAGGAAAAAAGAAAAAAAGAAAAAGAAGGAAAAGTTAGAAGGAAAAAGACTAAAAGTAAAAAATGAAAGAAAGAAAACTTGGGAGAAGAAAAAACTGCTCGGACAGGACACCAACTGACAGAGTGAGACATTCAATCAGTTCCATTCATTAACAAAACCATTGAGCAACCCCCTGGACTGGTATACACAACGTACCACCCCTCCCTCACCTCCCCAACACCCCCCTTCAGTGCCAGTTCTCTTTCCCTCCATCATTCACACACACTGACCGCGCACAACACACACCCACACACACCACACAACACCACACACACCACACCACACACACAACACACCACACACACACACACCACACACACACACGCTTTTTCTTTACTGCAAAAAGAAAGCGAAGGGGACAGACAAACAAAAGACCCCCCCCCCAAAAAAAAAAAAAAAAAAAAAAAAAAAAAAAAAAAAAAAAAAAAAAAGCCAGCCAACGGAAAAAAAAAAAAAGAAACTACTGATGATCGGAACAAGATGTGATGCCAGGAAAAGTTGGATTTTCATGACACGTATATTTCTCACGGACGAGAGGACGGAGAGAGAGAATGGAGTGACGAGAGAGGAGATATGAGAGAGAGAGAGGGAGAGAGAGAGAGTTAGTGAGAGCTGAGCGAGATTCTCGAGGTGAGACTTGAGAGGAGGAGTCTTGACCGAGAGAGCCGAGAGATCCGAGAGAACCGAGAGGAGGAGTATTATAGGTCCTCTAGATATTGACGATAGTTAATTCTATTCCTCCAGTGGACTCACCCGGATTGTGTGTTGACAAATCCTCCTCCCCTCAGTGAGGTGACCAACAGGAGAGAAGAAACAAGTGCCTGTCGATTCATTCATCAGTGGCTCACAAGACAGCAAAATAAGAGCTGTGACATTGCTCGGCAGGAACACTCAGAAGAAATACTATTTTAAGTCTATCTGGAGGATAAGACCTGTCTCACTTGCGTTTCTTTCAGTCTGACTTCCGTTTTGTTCATTTTTTGGGACTTTGCGTTGATTTCATTTTTTTTTTTCTTGATTCGCGTTATTATTCATTTTTTGACTTGCGTTCATTTTATTTTTTGACTGCGTTTATTTCATTTTTTTTTTATGGTTGTTCCTTTCTTGTGGGTCTGAATTCTCCTCACTTGTTTAATTTTTCTTTTTGTACTGTGTGCTTTCCTGTCGTTTTCATTCAAATGAGATCGTCACCAAAATGATGATCGCTTTCAACACATGATACACAACGTGCACGATGGCTTGCGTGGCAAACGACGACACACACTCATATACGCATGCCAGAGAGAGCACCGGAGATGTTATGAGATTAAGCACTTGTCAGACACAGACAGCGACAGAGCCAAAACCCGACGAGCCAGAGACACACATGCAACCGGAGACCACACCAAAGCAGCCCCAGAGAGAGAGAAGAGACGAGGAGATGAGAGGAGAGAGAGGTAGAATCGGAGGGGTGCGGAGAGAGAGAGACGGAGATTCACATTTGCCCTCCTAAGAACGAGGGAGAGAGACGAGAGAGATGAGAGGAGGGGGAGGAGCCCCCCGAGGGAGACCGGACAGGGGAGAGGAGAGAGAGGACGAGGAGCCCGGAGGAGCCGATGGGAGAGAACTCGCCCCAGAAGGGGGGGAGAAGAGATATTTCACATGCTCAACTAAACCGAGGGAGAGAGAGAGAGATGAGGAGACCGAAGAGAGACGAGAGGAGAGAGAGGACGAGAGAGACGAGAGAGCGGAGAGGCCTGGGGGGGGGGGCACATACAGTCTCCATGTATACAGTCAGTCACAGGGCGTAAAGGCATTAGCAAATAGATATTCAGAATGCCGGTCTGTCTGCCTGTTGTCCAACCTATTCTACACTCTTTTCCACCACCTCTTTGTCCGTCTCTGTACGGTCCTCGGTCAGTCCGTCCGTCTTGTCTGTCGTTCTGCTCGTTTCTGTCTGTTTTTCTTCTCTGTTGCTTGCCATGCATGCCACTCATCATTACCAATGGGGGTGGATGAGGATGGTGGGGGGGGGGGGGGAGGGGTCTGGGGGAGGAGGGGAGGAGTTAGGGGCTGGCATTACGAAAACAAGTTCATCCGAATCAGGACATGTGCCTTATGATACCGGCCATCCCTCTCCACTGCTCCCATGGCAACTATGGGATATCAGCTAATGACCCATTCCCCTCCCTCCCCTCCCTCCCTCCCATCCTCCTTAACCAGACACCCCTCCACCTCTCATCTTCCCTCCAGCTCATCTGCGTATGTCCTTAGCTCAAGTTTTTCCTCCCGTCTCCCTCTCCATCTCCCAATCCTTGTGCTGACGAAGGCAAAATAAAGCCGAAAATTTCATTTACAACCACGACAGCTTGTTGTCCTTGTGTCCTTTTTTCTTTTGGATTATAGATATATTATATATATATATATAATATATATATATATATATATAATATATATAGAGAGAGAGAGAGAGACCGAGAGAGAGAGGACCGACAGACAGATTGACAGAGAGAAAGAGACAGAGGGAGGGGGGAGGGGTAATTGTAATGCCTGATCGCCGTGTACAAAATCAAAAGCCGTATGTACTTACTTTTATAGTAAAGCAGCAGCAGCGGCAGCAGCAACAACATAACAGGATGAGATTGTTAGAATGATGAAATGTGAGGTTTAAGAAGATAGAGATCGTGTGATTATTGTCATGCGTCACGCACGGTTTTTTTTTTTTTTTTATTTTTTTTTTTTTACAATTTATATTATTATTATTTTTTCTTTTAGCTGAATTGGAAACGACCTTAAAAAATAAAGATGCCCCTAAAAGGAGTTTCTTAGATCAAACGAAAACTTTTTCAGGGACAGTTTTTTTTAAAAAAAATCAGCAAAGCAATGTTGTTTCTTTTACTCAAAATATACAAACTCTTTATAAAGTCGTTTGTAAATTCAACATGGAACCGTGTGTTTTTTTTTTTATTTTTACTAAAAGTACTTTTGGAGGTGGTGGGGTAAGTATCCTCTTCAACACGCTGTAGCTTTAGCAGTTTGAAAGGAGGGTTAAAAAAAGACAAAACAAACTAACTTTATCTTAAACAGTTTGCAGAGACCGTCTCGTCTGGAACAGCTGTATTTCTGGCAGTATGTAACCAGATTATTATTATTTTTTTTGGGGGGGGGACTGATCTCTGGCAGGTTTTGGATAGAGAATCTTCATCAACAGACGTTAGCTTTGGCTGTTTGTTGATAGGATATTTCTTCAACAGACGGTAATTCTGGCATTTTATAGATAGACAATTCTTCAACGGAGGTTAGCCGGGCAACTTGTACATAGTAATCTTTTCATACAGCTGTTAGCTCTGGCAATTTGTAGAGAGAGGATGTTTATTCAACAGACGGAAGCTCGGGCAATTTGTAGAGTGGATTTTCGTCAATAGACCGTATATCTGGCAATTTGTAGAGAGGATATTTCTTCAACAGACGGAAGCTCAGGCAATTTGTAGAGTGGATGTTTCGTCAATAGACCGTATATCTGGCAATTTGTAGAGAGAATGTTTCTTCAACAGACGGAAGCTCGGGCAATTTGTAGAGTTGATTTTTCGTCAATAGAACCGTATATCTGGCAATTTGTAGAGAGAATGTTTCTTCAACAGACGATAGCTCAGGCAATTTGTAGTGTGGATTTTTTGTCAATAGACGGTATATCTGGCAATTTGTAGAGAGAATGTTTCTTCAACAGACAGAAGCTCTGGCAATTTGTAGAGAGAATGTTTCTTCAACAGACGGAAGCTCAGGCAATTTGTAGAGTGAATTTTTCGTCAATAGACCGTATATCTGGCAATTTGTAGAGAGGATGTTTCTTCAACAGACGGAAGCTCGGGCAATTTGTAGAGTGGATTTTTCGTCAATAGACCGTATATCTGGCAATTTGTAGAGAGGATGTTTTTTCAACAGACAGAAGCTCTGGCAATTTGTAGAGAGAATGTTTTCTTCAACAGACGGAAGCTCAGGCAATTTGTAGAGTGGATTTTTCGTCAATAGACCGTATATCTGGCAATTTGTAGAGAGGATGTTTCTTCAACAGACGGAAGCTCGGGCAATTTGTAGAGTGGATTTTTCGTCAATAGACCGTATATCTGGCAATTTGTAGAGAGGATGTTTCTTCAACAGACGGAAGCTCGGGCAATTTGTAGAGTGGATTTTTCGTCAATAGACGGTATATCTGGCAATTGTGTAGAGAGGATGTTTCTTCAACAGACGGAAGCTCAGGCAATTTGTAGAGTGGATGTTTCGTCAGTAGACTGTATATCTGGCAATTTGTAGAGTGGATTTTTGTTCAATAGACTGTATATCTGGCAATTTGTAGAGAGGATTTTTCTTCAATAGACGGTAGATCAGCAATTTGTGGAGTGGATGTTTCTTCAATTAACCGCATATCTTGCAGTTTGTAAAGAGAATGTTTCTCCAATAGACGGTAGATCAGGCAATTTGTGGAGTGGATGTTTTTTCAACAGACCGTATATCTGGCAATTTGTAGAGTGGATGTTTCTCCGAACAGACGATAGCTCTGCAGTTATAGAGAGGATGGTTCTCCAATAGACGGTAGAGGATACATTTTTATGGAATATGAAAATATCGAGTAAGATCAACATTGACATTTGTATATTGCATGTTCCATTTCTTTAAAGTACACGGGGAATAACTCCTTCGCCCTACGTCAATTGTTACTTCCTCTGGCGGAAAATAATTTTGCTTTCATTCGTGAACTTACTCAACAGGCGGGTTTTAGGATTCGTTCTCTCGAGTTTACCTTTGAAAAAAAAACTTCTTGATGTACAAGAGGTCTTTTTCCGTAAACTCTATCTTATTTTTGCCATGTGGGTGGCCACAATCTGTGTTCTGTGGCTTTGCATTCTGGGCAGATTCGTGTTCATCCCATATACGGACGATGACATAAAGTCTAGCATTTTTTTTTTTGGCAAGTGAAAATATTTTATGAAAGTGCCATTTGGGTCTTCTGCATTATTCAGACGATGTAAAGGGACATTTCTTAAAAATCATGTTTGCCTCCTCCATCCCTTCCTTCGTATATCTTTCATTTCTCTTTCCTCTCCATAGTCACACAGATGTATGTTGACTTATGTGTGTGTGTGTGTGTGTGTGTGTGTGTGTGTGTGTGTGTGTGTGTGTGTGTGTGTGTGTGTGTGCGTGTGTGTGTGCGCGCGCGGTGTGTGTGTGTGTGTGTGTGTGTGTGTGTGTGTGTGTGTGTGTGTGTGTGTGTGTGTGTGTGTGTGTGTGTGCGCGCGCGCGCACGCACACACCAAGTTGTCAAATGAATCATGAGAATCATGAGAACGCTATAATTTACAGAAAGAATGCACAGTCTACATGCGCTCTCTGAAACAAAACAAAAAAAAAAAATCCTTCGTAAAAATGTATTTAGGATGATATTCTTTAAATCAGAAATTAGAGCTTTTTCTAGAGTTTTTTTTGTCGTCTGAAATCTAGGTCGCAAAACATCTATTTTTCATTTATAAACAAACTCTTTAGAAGGTCTGGATTGTTTTGAAAAGCATTGTTGACATAAAAGATATGCCGGATTCTTTGCAAAAGGAAAATGGAAAAAATGCGAGTATTAAAGCACCCACGCAAACACACACACACACACACACACACACACACACACACACACACACACACACACACACACACACAGAGAGACAGAGAGAGAGAGAGAGAGAGAGAGAGAGAGAGAGAGAAGAGAGAGAGAGAGAGAGAGAGAGAGAGAGAGAGACCCCACCTCAAGATTTTACCATTTGGTAAACCTACCTTATAGGCTGGCCATACACACACACACACACACACACACACACACACACACACACACACACACACACACACACACACACATACACACACTCATAATTGCACACACACAAATCTATCTATCTATCTATCTATCTATCTATCTATCTATCTGTCTGTCTGTCTATCTATGAGTGTGTAGAAAGAGATAGAGAGAGAGAGAGAAATAGATTGTTGGATGGATAGACAGGAAAGTATACAGGTAGTCAGATAGACAGATAGATACAGAGAAAGAGATGTACAGATATAGAGAATCCGTAGATAGATAGACTGATGGATAGGTGGATAGATAAAAAGAAAAAGAGGGGGAAAGAAATAGATCGATAAGACAGATAGATAGATAGATAGACAGACAGGTAGACAGATATAAAGATAGATAGATATATCGATAGTCAGACAGATAGATAGATAGAATGACAGAAAGACATAGAGGAAAAAAAAAAATATGTGTGTGTCTGCGCGCTCGCGGGTGCGCGGGTCGCGCAGTTTACCACTTCCTCTGTCATAATCAACCTGGTGCGTATATAGACTATAAGTGATTACTAAACAATCCACTATAGACTATAAATAATAACTAAACAATCAACTAAAGACTACAAATAACAACTAAACAATCAACTATAGACTATAAATGATAAGTAAACAATCAGCTACACCAGTATCCCCCCTGAGAAGGCTGTCTACAGTGGTTCAGCATCCCAAAGGAAGACTTGGATAAATTATGGGGATAGAAAGACACAAAGAAATGAATGAAAATACAACAGCAAAAAACGACAGCAACACCACCAACAACGACGACGGAGACGACGCCGACAATGACGACGACGACGACGACACCACCACCACACCACCACCACCACCAACAACAACAACAACAAAACAACAAACAACAAAACGAAACAAAAACCACAACAACAACAACAAAACATAGTTTGCTTTCAAGAATGCCAGACCCAGGTCTGGCATCAAGCTATTCTGGAGGCAATATGATAAACGTTGTAAAAACCCCCTCTCATCCCATAAGATCAAACACTTCCAAATAGAAACTAAATGGAAAATGACAGTAAACATGATGAAATAGGTACGTCAGCCGATGTTTCATCTAACAAACACGAAATCAGCGTGTCTAACAAGGCGAGCAAAGTGGCGCAAAATGTCAATCCGTCCACAAGCTTTCCTTTGTCAACGGCAATGAGGACCGCGGACAAAAAAGGCGAAGAGAGAGAAAGCAACAGGGCATCAGAAAGGGTAGCTCCAAGACTGGGGGAGGCTGGCTGATTTATTGGCGGGACGTTTGGAGAGTTCTCTGCTGGCGAGATCTTCCGTTGCAGACTCCGTGGCCATCTTTTTTCCGCCTTTTCAACTCAGTTTCAGTTTGTCTCTGCCCCTTCTCTGTCTAAGTGTGTCTGTGTGTCCATGTGTCTGTCTGCCCCTCTCTCTCTCTCTCTCTCTCTCTCTCTCTTCTCTCTCTCTCTCTGTGTCTGTCTGGCTATCTGCAGTCTGTCCATCTGTCTGTCCGCCCCCGACTGTCTGCCTGTCTGTTTCTCTGTCTCTGTCCGTCTCTCTCTCTCTTCTCTCTCTCTCTCTCGCTCTCTCCTCTCTCTCTCTCTGTGTCTCTCTTTTCTCATCATCATCCATCATCATCATCATCATCATCTTCTTCTTCTTCTTCTTCTTTCTTCTTCTTTCTTTCTTCTTTCTTTCTTTCCTTCCTTTCTCTTTTCCTTCCTCCTCCTCCCTCCTCCTTCTTCTCCTTACATCCTCCTCCTCTTTTGCCTTGAATTCTAGTTTACATATTTCTTTTTGCCTTGGCAATGTTGTGTTACAAAGCTGTCATTATGCACAAACTCGTAAAGAACTTAATACCTGCCAGTCTAAAACAGCAATAACCAAAACTTCATCATGATATTCCAACAAATCGATATCCACAATCCTGGCCCCAAAGACAATTTTATTTCTTCATTTTATCCCTCATCTGATGATGGTAAAATTGTGGTATGATATTCACGACCATAGACAAACCAAGTTCATTATTATTCAGCAAGGCATACCACATATATATCAAATGAAAAAAAAAAAAAAAAAAAACACGCCACACCAGATAATAGAATTGTGGAAAAAAAAATTGATGGGACTCCTATGACTAGGTATAGCAACATTAAATGATATATATATATAGGTATATATATGCGTGCGTGCGTGCGTGCGTGCGTGTGTGGGTGTGTGTGTGTATGGCGAGTATGGGCATGTCATTATTTTAAGAATGAATTTTATTTGCAAACCGCAAACGCAATTTTTTTCTGCTGGGACATGGTTGATTTGCATTCATGTTCTGTTGTCAGCTGTTTGCTCGATTTTGCTCTTTTTTTTTGTGGGTGGTGGTTTCGTATACATGTTCCTTTTTTGTTCACGTTTTGCTGTAATTGTTGTTGTTGCTCTTGAGGGGCATGGTGTAAAAAAAGCTATTAGCTTTTCCCATTTACCCCCAGTAAAAAAGATTAGTATTCATATTCGTATTCTCTCTTTGTGTCTGTCTGTCTGTCTGTCTGTCTGTCTGTCTGTCTCTCATTGTGTCTCTGTCCCTGTCTGTCTGCCTCTCCCTCTGTCTCTCTCTTTCTCCCGGCCTCCCTCTCTCTATCCATTCTTCCCTCCCTCCCTCTCTTCCTCCCTCCCTCCCTCTGTTCCTCCCTACCCTCCCTCTTCCTCCCTCTCTCTCTCTCTCTCTCTCTCTCTCTCTCTCTCTCTCTCTCTCTGTGTCTGTCTGTATATCTCATTATGCCTGTAACTGTGATTCACAAGTGAACCAGAAGATTTAGATCTTTTTGTAATATCACGAGTCACAGACTTGCATACCTTGCCACACCTTTTTGCCACCTCCCCCCTCTACCTGTTCTTCTCTCTCTATGTCTTAAGCTGTGCCCGTCTC
>JADBJO010007379.1:95000-97500 GCA_016801955.1 Conus betulinus | reverse complement strand
GTTCTTCACGCATTGCGGAAGCCTTTTCCAGACTGAAAGCGGTATAGATTAATGAAAGAGTCAGTGATAGGGAGACATGCGCTGGAAACCGGAAAAAACTGGATGAAACTTGAATTAACATATGAAAGGCTAAAGAAATCGGCCCACTTTCATGCATTCAAGAAACGTCTGGCATCAGCATCAAGTACACTGCTCAAAAGAAACATGGAAAGGCCGATTCGTCTGTTCACATATATTCTGTCTCAAGAAGCATGCTTCTTTACACATCTCCTATAACCAGCACACAATGCGTATAGAACACCAAAACAACAGCAAATGACTGGATATGGGATGCTGCGTGTGCATACGAATCATGATTTATCACTGCAAACATAGTGAGGGGGAGAAAAGTACGACCACTGCAAAAAAAAAAAAAAAAAAAAAAAAGGCTAATTACCGAATGATTTGCTTGGCGAATGTGCACGAGAGTAAACATTATTGGATGATGACTTTTTTGGCATGCTTTTGTTTTTTTTTTTTTTTTGCCAGCTCTGGTGCCATTTGGAAGGGGGTAGATTCTTAGGAACTCGTTTTTTAAAACATGAATCGTTAATGATCCTTATATTGTTTGTTTTAAAACCGCTTCAAATTCTTTGAAGACAATTATGAATAGAAAGATGGAAGTGAAAGCTGAACCAGATACCTTTCGATCATCAGGCTTACGGTCTCTCAAGTGACCTATTCTGGCTGACAGATTAACATGCTGTTTTTAAGGTATGTGAACGCAACAGAGTTGTGTTTGGCCTGCTTTGAATCCCAATATCAGTCAGCCCTCCTGCTCGTATTAGATGCATGCGACTAAAACGATCGTCTAACACAATAGTAATTCATTCTTGATCTACTCAGTGAACTAATGAGCTACCACGTCACATTTGGAAAGACTAAAAAAAAAAAGCTCTGTGGACTTGTATGGGGAGCAAGTCAACAGACAGAACCACAAACCGACAGAGACACACACACAGACAGACCGACAGACAGATTGAATGCACATTGTGTATTTGATTCTATGTCTTTATCTGTTTATTGTGCCGTCGTTGCCTCCTCTTTGTGAACATATTAGGTTGTACAAAGAAACTTTGTTTGTGCAATTTTATTTTGGTAGGTTTATACATACCGCTGACATAAGCTTTGTTACAAAAAAAAACTTTTGAAGAGAGGAACCTTTCATAAGGGGCAAGCCCCTCTCTCTCTCTGCTCTCCACTCCTTCCCCTCCACATTCTGACTTCTGCCTTATTCTTCACTCGCTAAGTTTTTAGGGGCATGAAAAACAACACTTTCCCATGGAACGTGTTTGCGTGTGACTGAACTGAACGCATGTACAAACTACGATACAATGGAGAGCAGAGACCATTGCCAAAGTCAGACCAATCCGGATTCTGCCCTTTGATCTGGTTCCACTCTACAGAGCTGCACCTTAAGTTAAACTGGTTCGTCGTTTGGTCACATTCCATCTTTTCATTAAGTTTGGTAAAAAAAAAAAAATTGGTTTAGAACAGTTTTTGCGTAATTGCAGAAAGTATCCTAGATCCTCTCCTTTGATTTGCAATACAGATCCCTACTAGACTGTCCTAGGTTCGTCATCGAGCTATATTCAATCTTTCCCAGATTTTTTTTTTTTTTGGGGGGGGGGGGGGGGGGGGGGGTAGGTTTTTGTGTGATTGTAGCATGGTCTTGTTGAGAAAAACAGACACACAAGCCAAGAGATGATGATAAACACAAAACGTCTTAAGCACAGCTAATAAAATAGAATGATACAGAGGAGATGACACCATAGAATGGACATAAAAAAAAAAACCCGATAAACAATCCACTGTGAAACAATGACATCCAACAACATGCACGGCAGCTGCTGCTTGCGTAGCAAAAAATCAAACTAGCGTGTCTAACAAGTGCGAGTTTAGTGGCATCACAATGCTGAAGGCATCGGCACGCCCGAGCACTCTGTGGCGATGAGGACCATGGATAAAAATGTGAAGAGCAGCGATCGACAGGCATGTAGCCATGGACCCAAGACAGAGGATGCTCGGGGGGGTGGGGCGGGTGGGGGGGGGGGGGAGGAGGGGGAAGGGGGGGGGGGGCGATTTATTGGACGGACATTGGAGAGCTCTTGGCCGCATCTTCAGATGACGATTGTTCTAGTGTTGCTTGCGTCATCTGCATTGTCTTTTCTTTCCGTTTTTCCTTCTCTCTCTCTCTCTCTCTCTCTCTCTCTCTCTCTGCGTTCCATTCCCATCCTCCTCCCCCCTTTTCTCCCTGCTTCTCTCCTTCCCTCCCCTCTCCCTGTGACGTCTGTAAAAGTTATTTGTTGAACATTACTTTTTTTTTTTTTTTAAACTTGGCACGCTGGTTTATGTGGTTATTTGGACAAAATGGTTGACTGCTCGTAGATTTAATCCCAATTAGGAAAAAAAAAGCGTTCCGTTTGGCAGAAATGACTTGAAACTGAAAACAACGTGATGG
>JADBJO010007379.1:77500-80000 GCA_016801955.1 Conus betulinus | reverse complement strand
GTGCGTGCGTGCGTGCCGTGCGTGTGGTGCTTGTTGTTGCGCTTCTGTGTTGTCCCGTCTGTCTTCTTCTGCTGTCTCTCTCATCTCTCTCTCTCGTCTCCCTCACACACACACAGAGACACACAGAGACACACAGAGACCCCCCACACACGCACCACACCACACACACCCACCACTCTCTCTCTCTCTCCTCTCTCTCTCTCTCCTTTGCGTGTTCGTGCGTGAGCTTATATTGTATGTAGTTGGTGTGGTTGTGTGTGTGTGTGTGTGTGTGTGTGTGTGTGTGTGTGTGTGTGTGTGTGTGTTGTGAGACCTTTTTATCTATCTATCTTTCTGTCTGTCTTCCTGTCCTGTCTCTCTCTCTCTTCTCTCTCTCTCCTCTTTCTCTCTCCCTTGTGCATGTGCCCTCCCTTCCCTCCATCTCTCACTTTCTTTGCTATCTTCATTCCACCTTTTTAACTCTCTGTCTTTTTCTTCACGCTCCTGTGCCTCCTCCTTCTCGTCTATCCCCTCTCCCTCTCCCACACACACACACACACACACACACACACACCACACACACACACACACACAGCCGTGCTTTTTCACACTTGCCTATTACAACCCCCACCTCCACCTAACCCTTCTCACCACCACTTCAACCCCCTACCCCACCCTCGGACACACACACACACACACACACACACACACACACACTCACACACACACACACACACACACACTGTGACCCCATCCAGGCCTCCTTTCCCCATTCCTGTCCCTTTTAAAAAACTCTCAAGTTTAATCTCTCAGGTTCAGAGGCGACACAGGGTGGGAAAGCCTGGTAAAAAGCCAATGTCTCCCACATCGATTCAGTCGCCGGAGAAAGAGAGAGAGAGAGAAAGGAAGATCCTAGGCCCCGAGTCAAGTCGAGCGAATGGTGTCGCTCCTTCCAAAGTCATCACTGTGGGCCGTCGCCCGCTTCGGCCTGATGGCCAACAGCGTAAATTGGCCGATCGTGACACGCTGCCTCAAGAAACGCCACTTTGCCAGCAGAGAGAGAGAGAGAGAGAGAGAGAGAGAGAGAGAAGAGAGAGAGAGACGGAGAGAGGAGACCTTTTTTTGTATTATTCTCTCTTGTCATGGTCTTTTTTTCCCCTCCTCCTTCTTGATTTGTTTTCTGGCAGTAGTAGAGATAGATGACAGTGTTGTTGGTTTTTTTCCCTTGTTTTTAACCTTGTCTTGCAGCAGAAGAGGCCACACTTTTTTTGTTTCTGTCTGACTGTTTTTCTTTTGCCTTTTGTTCCGTTTGTTTCTCCTGGGTGCTTTTTTTTTCTGTTTCTGTTGTTGTTCCGCCTGTTTCTGTTGGTTGCGTTTTTCTCCTTGATGGTCTCTTGGTTCTCCCCTGTTTTTTTTTTTTTTTTTTTTTTTTTTCTCTTCCTTGTTCTTTGGTCCTGTTTGTTGTTGTGATGTTATCGTTGTTGTGTGTCTGGCCGGTCCGGTCGTCCCGTCCTTGTCATCGTCCTTCTCTCCGTCTCGTTGGGTGTTTTTCCTCTCATTGTCCACCATCCTCATCAATCATATCCTCAGTCATCATCTATCACGCATCACTCATCATCATCTTTACTCATCTTCATCATGCTCTTCTCCCCCTCTCCCCTTCGTCTCTGTCCTCTTCTTCTTTCTTTCTTTCCGCTTTTTCTTTCTCTCCTTCTCTTCGTTCGGTCCTCATTCCCTCTCTGTCTCTCATTTCTCTTTCGTCTTCTTCCCTCTGAATCCCCGAGGTTTCGTCTTTCTTTGATTCCTTTTCTTTTCTTTCCTTTCTTTCTCTCTTTTTCTCCTTTTTTTCTTTTTTTTTCTTTTTTCTTCTTTCTTAGTCTTCTCTCCTCCTTCTTTTCTTTTCACTGTCTTTCATTCTCTTTTTCCTGTTCTGATCTTTGTACTGAATCAGAACGCGAAAAGCTTACAGTGTTTGTTTTTAGGAAGAAAAGAAACAAAATCTAGAGGAAATATTCTGCATTATTTCTCTCCTATAAAAGAGTGTAGAAAATCAAAAAAAAATCGAAATCGACAATAGACGGAAAAGAAGAGAAAGAAGAAGGAAGAAGAGGAAAGCTAACGAGAAGAGCAGCAGCAACACAACAACAACAACAACATCAGTACAACGACATCAACAGCAGCAACAACTACAACAAAAAGCAGAAAATATACAATAACCATTAGAAAGAGAGAAGAAGACGAAGAAGAAGAAGAAGAAGAAGAAGAAGAAAGAAGAAGAAGAGAAGAAAGAAGAAGAAGAAGAAGGAGGAGGAGGAGGAGGAAAAGAAGAATGGAGAAGAAGAAGAACAACAACAAACACCAATACAACACAACACCGCCAACAACAGCAAAACAACAGCTAGAAAAACAAAACGACAACAACAAACAGACATCAACAACAACAGCGACAACGACAAAAACATCAACAACAAGAACAAGAACGAAAACATATCCAACACAAGAAAAAAAGAAATAAAGAGAA
>JADBJO010007379.1:65000-72500 GCA_016801955.1 Conus betulinus | reverse complement strand
AACAAAAAACAACAACAAACAACAACCAAAAAACGAATGTCCAAAGCGACTGTGCGGAACACGTTAATTTCATTATGTCTGTGAGTGTTCCTCCACAAGATGATTGGAGAACGACTTGATGAAGCTTTGAAGGACGCGACAGACAGACTGATATACGGAAAGAAATTCCAGAAATGATGGCAATGTGCTGACACGATCTCAACTGTTGTCCAAACCGCAGAAGTAGAAAAAAAATATAGACCCACACCTTCTGGAAGATGAGAAGGGTGTGGACCTTTCGGGAGTTTCAGTGCACCCTGAGAAAAAAAAAACAAACAAAAAAACAAAAAAAAACACGGGCATAGACAAGTAACGATAGGAAATCTGATAGTAAGTATCCTTATAATGAAGATTTCATGACAAGGCTCATTCACTCGACAGACCACCATGTCAGTGCCATGACTGACATTTTGCAGCTTTTGTTTTTAAAGTAGCATTTTGGTCGTAAATGATAATCAATTAACCCCGACTGACGTCACAGTTAGTACAGTGCTGCTTAATATGTAGCTGTAAAGTTTAAAGGAACAAATGAGTTATCAGCATTTTCATGCAGCGCTGACACAACCACGAGTGCGTGCGAACTTTGTATACTTCATTTGACACAATGAGAATAGAGCTGCACACACATCAAAAGACCAGTCAGACAACGTCATTGTTTATCGTTCGCGTGAGGGAAAAAAAAAGGTATTGGCGGTACCCAAGATAGAGAAGGCCTTTTCTTTTCATCTTTAACCATTAAAGACAACATTGATCTTTTTGTGTCTAAGATGAAGTGAAGCATAGACAGAAAGAAACTGAATCAACAATTTGAAGAAAAAAAAATGTGGTTATAATCTCTGTCTTTTTTTTTTGTATATGTTAATTCATGTTTAGAGCTACGCGATTGGTTTCATTGCGTACGTTGTCTCCCGGCTATCGATATTCAGCAGATACTTACTTTAAAAGGATCAGCATACTTTTAACTAGTACTCTGCTAATGTACTTTCTCAACTGAACATTTTACAGTGATCCTTTTCATTTTTTGAAAATTTATTGAAGAAAGAATTTGTATTCACGAGTACGACGATTTCTATTCTCAATTAATATCACACTGGAGAAAGTTCCTGATGTGAGCAAGGGGGGGGGGGGGGGGGGGGGGGGGGGAACTGATTAAAAAGCGAATACCAAGCACTTGCTGTTTTAAGTTTTGCGTCCATTGTGAAAAGAAACCGATAACACGGTCACTCCAAGCTGATGCTGTCGTAGCTCCGCCACGCACTAAGCTGCTGTGCTGGTGAATGACATGCACATAACATAGACAGGGGAGTCCCCCCATCTTCCCACCACCATCCCCATCGCCCTCATCCCCAGAGAGAGAGAGAGAGAGAGAGAGAGAGAGAGGGAGGGGAGAGAGAGAGAGAGAGACGTCTTTAGATTGCCCCTATTGCTTTACCTGGCACGTACATAATGAGACAACATCAGACGAAATGGTACGAACACACATCAACAGACACTCAGGACTGGCCTCGCCCTGTTGTTCTTGAGTGTAGATTCATGTTGTGATGCGTTACGTTGTCGAGTGTAGTGTAGTGTAGTGTAGTGTAGTGTAGTGTAGTGTAGTGTAGTGTAGTGTAGTGTAGTAGTGTAGTGTAGTGTAGTGAAGCGCAACATCGTGTAATGTCATGTCGTGTCGTGTGTCGTGTCGTGTGTCGTGTCGTGTCGTGTCGTGTCGTGTCGTGTCGTGTGTGTGTAGTGTAGTGTAATGTCGTGACGTGTCGTGTCGTGTCGTGTCGTGCTGTATGGTGTCAAATCGTGAAGTGTCGTGTCGTGTTGCGTCGTGTCGTGTCGTGCAGTGTGTCGTATATGATCGTGTTGAGGAGTACGTGATGCTTGGCGTCATGAAGTGTAGTGTAGAGTAGAGTGTGATAGTTTAGTGCATACCATTTTTCTTCCAAACAGATTTTTCCGTGTAACAGTCCAACCCTTTTTAAAGAGGGGCAAAGCGTGCTGTATTACGTCAACGAAGTCACATCCTACTTCACATTTTCGTCGCCTCCATTGGGTAGTTAATGACCACAGGTAAATGGCTCTATTGATTAACACCAATCAGCAAGAAGTTAACACATCTCGGCCGATCGCCAGGCCCGAGACATACGTAAAGATATAAGTTTTTTTTTCTAGTGGAAAAGACAGAGGTAAAAAAATAACATTTTAACAACATAGCCACTGATTCTGATTCTTGACATCTAAAACCCACGTCATCTACAATAAAACCCACGTCATCGCCAATAAAAACATGATGAATCTTGTCGTTAAGGACTACAAACAGGACATATTGTTTCTCTCTCTCTCTCTCTCTCTCTCTCTCTCTCTCTCTCTCTCTCTCTCTCTCTCTCTGTGTCTCTGTGTGTGTGTTGTGTGGGTGTGTGTGTTGTGTGTGTGTGTGTGTGTGTGTGTGTGTGTGTGTTTGTAATTGCATGCTGCCATTATTTATTTTTTGCCTCTATGCATCATGGATGCCACCGTTCTGCGCTTGGTGGACTGAATAATCGCAATTCCCACTCGCATGTCACACGCGCGTTGTGAAACGAACCCGCATTAAGTCACTCGGTGGAGATGAATTGAACAAAAGGGGGATAACTTCGATCCAGAGTTCGCGCGTACCTGCGCGTGTGTGTATGGCCAATGAATCTTCGAGGGCCAGTTGTCGGTGCACTTCGTACAGTAGTGGCCTGGAGTCTGACGGATTTAGACGATGACAAAATGACTCTCAACAGAAGAAGAAGGACAGACAGACAGACATATAGACAAGTAGTTATAGATGGATAGAAACGATCGAGTAACAAGTGAACAGTCGTACAAATACAAACATATCTACATGTAGCCAAACAGACACCCCTACACATGTCTTTGTATACATGCAGACATACATCCGTGTATACACATATATCTTATACATATACAGAAATACGTAGAAACATAAGCACGCACATGCATACATTTATATATCGATACAGACATTTTATACAACCATACATATCCATCCACCTATCCATCCATCCGTCCATCCATCAGGCCATCCATCCATCAATGCGTTGCATTACATTATGAAACATTGCATATAAATACGTTTATAAATTGTTTATATAAGTACACACATCTATTCATTCACTAATCAATTCAGATACATATGCGGGTAGTCACATACACATAGATGCATAACTTTATTCAAACATATACACACAAATGCATACATACATATATTTATACATACTTAAATAATACGTACAAATGCATACGCTCACACACAAATACACATACACATATACATATATGTAGACCTATCTACCTAACTACCTACCTACCGACATATATGCATCCATTCACACACACACACACACACACACACACACACACACACACACACACACACACACACACACACACACACAGACACGCACGCACGCACGCACGCACACACGCACGCACTCACGCATACAAATATACATGTATTCACTCGTAAATTCGTACTTATATAAATGCATCTATCTATCTATCTATCTATCTATCTATCTATCTATCTATCTATCTATCTATCTATCTATCTATCTATCTATCTATCTATCTATCTATCTATCTGTGTATATACATACATAAATACACAGACATTCATACACATATACACATACACACATACATATATACATACAAACAGACAGACAGACATGCATACATACGTAGAATATTGTGTCTTAGCTCGTTTACAATGGAACGAGAAGATTAGTATCGTTAGTGGCAGTGATTGTCGGCGACGGGCAACACATAGAGCGCACCTTGTTAGTGTTAATTAGATTTAGATCTATGCATTATTCATGTGGTCAAGACTCAACGTCTGTACGGCAGGGTACAACCGTGTACGAACATTACGTGTAGCATATGTGGTGTGTGTGTGTGTGTGTGTGTGTGTGTGTGTGTGTGTGTGTGTGGTGTGTGTGTGTGTGTGTGTGTGTGTGTGTTTGTTCGTGCGTGCATGCCACTCGCATTGTACTTGTCTCTTTTTGTCTCTGTCTGCCTGTCTGTTTGTCTGTCTGTCTGTCTGTCCATCTCTCTCTCACTTTCTCTCACTCTTCTCTCTCTCTCTCTCTCTCTCTCTCTCTCTCTCTCTCTCTCTTCTCTCTCTGTCTCTCTGTCTGTTGTCTGTCTGTCTGTCTATCTGTCTCTGTCTTTGTCTGTCACTGTTGTCACTTTTTTACTTCCTCTCTCTCTTTCTCTCTGTTTGTCATTGTCTGTCTGTCTGTCTGTCTCTGTCTCTCACACTCTCTGTCCTTCCCCCCCACCCCCCCCCCCCACCCCCCCATCCCCCGCCCTTCAGCACAACACCCCACACGCCACTCCAGCCACCCCCGCCACTTCTTCCCCCCCTCTTTCTTGATTATTGTCGTTCGTCCCACCTCGCACGCCCACACCCTTACACCCCCTCTGTTACACCTCTGTTCGCAACCCCACCCCGACCCCGCTCCAGCCCTGCCGCGGTTTGTGACGTCACGAATACATAATGAATGCACAAGTCCAACGATTCTTTCTGTCTTGATTTGTTTGTAGTCTCCGGCAATTTCGTCATCCTGATTCTACTGCCATCAGTCTCGTCCACCCCCCTGCACCTCCCCGACAACCCTATCTCTATCATCCTCCCGCCCCCACCACCCCCCCCACCCCCACCCCACCCCCCCCCCCCCCCCCCGACGCGCTTCCCACACACGTACAATAGCGAATGATATATGTTCTTCAGCAGCCAATTAGCAACGAATGTGTTTCACTATGGCCGCAGTAACGAGGCTTCTTTTCCCGTTTTTTTTTTTCTGTTCCTATCTCTTTTTTTTGTTGTTGTTGTCAGTCTTGTTTTCTTTCTCGCTTTCGTTCATTTGATTTTTGTCTTGGTTTCTGTTGATTTCATTCCCTTTCTTTTCTTTCTTTCTTTTTTTTTTTTGTCTTTTTCTTTCTCTGTTTTTTCTCCTTCCCCTCCCCCCCTATCCCCTCAACTCCTCAACCCCTGCACTTCCGTTTTTATCTTTCTTTTGTGTTTTCTTCTTTTTTCCCCTTTTTCTTTGTTTGCTTCTCTCTCTCTCTCTCTCTCTCCTCTCTCTCTCTCTCTCTCTCTCTCTCTCTCTCTCTCTCTCTCTCTCTCTCTCTCTCTTGAAAACAACATTCCACCATTCTCCTCATAGAGGACGATGTAATGTTAATTGCAGAAACTGTAGTTTGCTTAGCAAAATCAGTGTAACAGTTTACAAGCAGCTGGTGATTCTCTTCAGTTGAATGTAAATATCAATAAAAGTAGTAGATTCAGAAAGGGAGGATATCGCACTTAAAAGAAAATTGGACATATAATGGAATGGCAATGCCAATAGTAAATGTTTATAAGCATCTAGCGTATGGGCTTTATGACTAGTGTGTATAAATATCTAAATGTATACGGTCTAAATTTGTTTAAAGCTTTACTTTTGCATATAAAAATCTCGCCATCAGGGCCAAAAGTACGTTATTACCCATCACGAGAGGTCATCTTGTTACATAAGTATTCTCTCAAATTGTTCTTGAAGTTTCTCTCAAATTGTTCTTGAAGTTATTTGATGTTCGTCTCCAGCGTATGATGCAATATGGAGCTGAACTATGAGGACTGGATGCTACTGCAATTCACTGTGAAACTCTTCTTGAGTACCTTAAAGACATTTCTTTGAGCTTCGCTACACACGCCTAATGTTTTTGTTTTTGTCTATGGCGACACAAATCGATATCCTGTATATTTGCTGTCTGTAGTTGAGTGTGTCCGATGCTGGTTAAAATTAAATGAAATGGATGTTGAAAGACGACCTTACAAGGCATATGGAATGTTGTCAGAGCTGGACTATAAAGTAAGAAAAACCGGGAGTTGAATGTTCGAAACAAGTAGTATGAATATGGGTTCCGTGTCGTATGGTTTAATCGAGGTGTTGGAGGTGTGACAGCCTTTATGCACGTATTTCGTGAAAGGTTGACTAAACGTGGCAAGACTAGGACTTTCACGATCACGCTAAAAATAGTGAGGGATTTGATTTTTATGGAATGACAGATAGTTTATATAGTGAGTCAAGGTGCAAGTCAATGTCTGGTATCAAAGGATGGAAGCGTATGATGGCAAAATTTCGTTTTGGTAAATTTTGACATTTCTGTTCAACAGTTATTCTGGCTAAAGACAGGCAGGGAATCGTTGTCTTCTTTGTCCTTTAGATGGCGGGTCCAGAGAGGACGAATTTCATTTTGTACTCATTTGCCCAGGCCTTCTTAATCTCAGAGAACAATTTATTCCGCATACATATTTCAAACAACTTAACTTATTTAAACTTGTTATGTTAATGTCGTCAAGAAATTAGAATATTGCTAAGCAGCTTGTGTTACTTTCGAACAACGCATTAAGAATAGAAGTCTATATTCAGCACACTTATGTACTAATTCTTGGGACTTTTATCTTTTCGGCGTACATCATTCTCCTATGGGGGCTATAGTCTTCATGAATAAAATGTCCATGTCTATGTCTCTGTCTGTCTGTCTGTCTGTCTAGCTGGCTGGCTGGCTGACTGGCTATCTAAATTCTTTTGTCTTTCTCTGTATGACCGTCTGCCTGTCTGTCCCTCTGTCTGCCTCTATGTGTGTGCGCGTGTGTGTTCTTGTCTCTCTCTCTCTCTATCGCTCTGTCACTGTCTGTCTGTATGTCTGACAGCTTGTCTGCCTTTCTGTCTGTCTGCATGTGTGCGTGCATGCCTGCCTGCCTTCCTGTCTGCCTGTCTAGATGTGTGTGTGTGTGTGTGTGTGTGTGTGTGTGTGTGTGTGTGTGTGTGTGTGTGTGTGTGTGTGTCTCCTGTTTTGTCTTTTTTTTTTTCTTCTCTTAATTAATAATATCTCTCTCTCTCTCTCTCTCTCTCTCTCTCTCTCTCTCTCTCTCTCTCTCTCTCTCTCTCTCTCTCTCTCCTATTCCGTCTTTTTTCTTCTCTCAATTAATGCCACCCACTCCCCCCCCCTCTCTCCTCCACAGCCTGGCAGCCCTTCCCCCCCCCCCCCCACAACCACACACCCCCAACCCCCCACCTACCCCCATCCTCGAATCTCCTTTTTTTTCCCTCTCCCGCCCCACCTACCTACCCCCCTCCCCCCCTTTCTCCAAAGAATTGCTTCCTGCACAGTGACAAACGGCAGTCAGGTTGCCCTGAAAATCTCATTTTCAACGCAAGAGGGGCGGGGGGGGGGGGGGGGGGGGGTAAGGGACAAGGGGTTGTGGGAGGGGTGGGGGGAGGGGTGAAGGCAGGGGGGTGGGTGGGGGTAGGGTGGTGTGGTGTTGGGAGGGTGGGAGGGTCACTGGATCCTAGAGAGCCATAGCTCAGGCGACAAATAGTCCGATCACGGAAATAATCGCCCCTTTCACATGCAATGGGCGCCAGACATGCGCGA
>JADBJO010007379.1:57500-62500 GCA_016801955.1 Conus betulinus | reverse complement strand
GGTAAGTGGTACCTATGTGACTGACAGTTGTTGTTTTTTCCTGAGTGGTAGAGGGTGGTGTGAGTGGTATCTATGTGTGACTAACAGCTGTTGTCTCTGAGTGGTAGAGGGTGGTGTGAGTGGTATCCGTGTGAATAACAGTTGCTGTCCCTGAGTGGTAGAGGGCGATTTGAGTAGTATCTGTGTGACTACTAGTTGTTGTCCCTGAGTGGTAGAGGGTGGTGAGTGGTATATATGTGACTAACAATAGTTGTTGTCCCTGAGTGGTAGAGAGTGGTGAGTGGTATTTGTGTGACTATCAGTTGTTTGTCCCAGAGTCCCCAGAGGTAGAAGGTGGTGTGAGTGGTATCTACGTGACTATCAGTTGTTGTCCCTGAGTGGTAGAATGTAGTAAGGGGTATCTCCGCGTATAACACTTCATTTTGGTGGCACGGGCTGGTGTAAGAGGTATTTCAGCAATCAGTGGAAGTGGGAGTAAGGGCTAATATATGTGACTAACAGCTGCCCTGTAGTAGAGGGGTAGAAAGGGGATACCCTGTGACTAACATTTGTCCATGGGTCGTAGAGCGTATCAAGGTGATGTGCGTGTTATTCCTGGGTGGTAAAGGGTTTGCACACAGGGTGGTAAGTGGTATTTGTGGGACCAGCAGTCGTCTCTCAGTGATAGAGTGTTGTAAGTGGTGATTGAGGGACCGACAGTCACCCGGGGTGATAGGAAACAATTAGGGGAAACGTATGACTGCTAGAAACATCTGGGCGGCACAAGACGTTAAGGTATATTTGTGTGACTATTGCTAGTCTCTGGTTTGTACAGGATGGTGAGTGGTATTTGATAGGCCTAACAGTTGTTCCTCAGTGGTAGAAAGTTGTTAAGTGGTATTTGGGTATCTAACAGTTGTCCTTTGGAGGTATAGGGTAATAGTAGGGGATATCTGTGTGATTGACCAGTTCTCTCTGGTTGAAGCTGGCGAGTAAGAGGTATCTGTGTGATCGAGAGATGTCCAAGGGTGGTAGAGGGCTGCAGATGATGTCTGTGGGGGTAAATGCGTAACCTCCAGGCATCCCTGAATAGTAAATGTTTAAAAGTAATATCTGTGTGACGAAGAAGAAAGAGCAGAAGAGGATGAGGAAGAGGAGTTGATGGACAGAGAAGGAGAAGAAAGAACAAAGAGGGCTAGAGGACGGTGAAGAAGAAGAAGAAATAGAAGAAGAAGAAGAAGAAGATAAAGAAGAAGAAGAAGAAAGAAAGAGAAAGAAGAAAAGAAGAAAGAAGAAAGAAGAAGAGAAGAAGAAGAAGAAGACGAAGAGGAGGAGATGAGGAGGAGAGGAGGAGGAGGAGGAGAGGAAGGAGTAGAGTAGGAGAAAAAGGAGGTGGAGGTTGAGAAGAGGTGTGACGACGACGAGGAGGAGGAGGAGGAAAAGAAGAAGAAGAAATATTGTGAAACGCACAATACTGGGGCCAGTTTATTCTGCGTTCTGGGGATTTGTGGTCTGTAGGTAGCATATATCACGTGCAATGGCGAATTTGAAGTGTAGCTGCCTGCTTGTCGGCGACGGTGAAACTTACTGAGATACTGCTGGAAGAGAAAAACTTTTAATGCACACGCACAGTATATAGTCAGATTAACCTTAAGTTGTACTAACATGAAACACGCACAGAGCGCGAATTTAGAGAGAGACAGAGAGGGAGAGAGAGAGAGAGAGAGAGAGAGAGAGAGAGAGATGAGAGAGGCGCAGAGAGAGAGAGAGAGAGAGCTCTACATAACTCAATGTCTGAAAACCGTACGTGTCCCACAAAACTGTACTGTTACATCTGTACTGTGATTATGATATCGACTTGGAGTCCGTGTTGCAGGAATCAGGGATAAAATCCCAACTTTGCTTTTGAAGACATTTCTTCAGACTATCTCGTGTAGATTAAATTAATCCCTTCAGCTTTTTCAACACAATAAATAGGATTCCAATAGTTTTATGTGGAACGAAGTATAAAGTACTCAAACCTGTCCAAATTTTTTTTTATTAGAAATCCAAAATTTCAACTGAACTCAACGACGAAATATTACTGCTGAAGAAAAGAGGGAAAAGTGTGGAAAAGATTCGGGTAGCTGATTCGTAAGTTCTGATTGTTTTTTCAGCTTTCATTGCGTTTATTGTCAGCTATAATTTGTAATTGTATACATTGGGAGAAAGGAAAACTCGAAGTAAGTTTCCATCAGTAGACTATGTATGGAAACGGGGTAGATTGCACGAAACAAAAACAAATCTGTGGAGATTTTGTTTCCAAATGGCTTCTATATAAAATCTTTGCAAACACAAACTAAATTAAGAACGAATGTTGATTTTGTACATAATGTTATCATCATTAAGGTTATCACCGTCTGGGTCCCGTTTAGGGCATACAGCTATATAAACCCCGAGGAAATTGTACTACATTTTTAGAACTAGATTTTATATTTCAAACCCAATCCGTGCTAAATTTCGAAACACACGACTCATCTCGACTCATCTCTCTGTGTTTTTTTTTTTATCTGTCTGTCTGTCTGTCTGTCTGTCTCTGTCTCTGTCTCTGTCTCTCTCTCTCTCTCTCTCTCTCTCTCTCTCTCTCTCCTCTCTCTCTCTCTCTCTTGTCTTGTTTGACGTTTCCTCTGTTTTTTCTCTCCATAAAAGAGCTAGCTGTAATTATGACTGATGGTGTATTCAGTTTGTTATTTTATTAGGTTTTTTGTGCTGTATTGAACAAAGATATCTTTTGAGACAAAAAAAGCACAAACTATATTGACTAAAGATCTTTAAAAAAAAAAAAAAAAAAAAAAAAAAAAGAAAAAAAAAAGTCTCAGTCATCACATTATGTGGCAGGCGCAAGCTCTCGCCGCCATGAAGAAGCCCCACTAACCGCACACCACGGTCAAGGACTCCTCAGAGAGTTTTGTCTCGAATTATTTGCCCTTTATCGTTACCCCATCAAGTCGTCACCTGCGCCTTCCTAACGGCATTGCTACCACCCACGCCGCTCGTTTCGATTCCCCCCTCTCTCCTCCTTCCCCCCCCCCCCCCCCCCCCCTCCCCATACACACTCTAAGCTACACCCAACGTCGACCTGTCCAAGCCTGAAACTGGAAATCCACAGAAATCAGTGGTATCAGGGCTGCCCGTAGGCCACCCTCCCGAAGCAGAGTGGGGGGGGGGTGGGGTGGGGGGGTGACTGAAAGAGAAAATGGAGGGAGGGTCACAGAAATTGATGCTAAAAAAGTATGCGCAGCTGAAAAAAAAAAGCGAGCGAGCAAGTAACGGTGGGTGGTAGTACCTAGGCGAATGAATTGAAGAAACTTCGGAAAATGAAGAAGGCTTGAGGTATGATACACTCGAAAAAGGAGATAAACGTGTTGCCTTCGGATAATCATGGGTTTCATACAGAGGTTAACAGCGGAAAACACATTAAGATGACAGAGCAAAATTATTTCTGAGACAGGGATAAATATTGTGGGGTTTATTACAAAAAAAAGCCATTCACTGGGAAATCGCATTCAGTTACACACACACACACCACACACACCACACACAACACACCCCACACACACACACACACCCAGAGAGACACACATGGAGAGGGAGGAGAGAGAGAGAGAGAGAGAGAGAGAGAGAGAGAGAGAATCGTTATTCCCAAGGGCAAACAAATAAGGCAAGAAGATGTTTTTTGATGGGGGGCTAGCTTGTCCTTCTGGGACTGAGAATATTAAACACATTAACGCTTTTACATAATATGAAATTGGTCATAAAAAAGAAAGAAAGATTAAGAAAACTCTTCCATTCATGTGTAGAAAAAAATTCTAACCACTGTACCCTGCATTGTCACGCGTGTCGGAGGTCTCTACTTTTCAGTGCTTTGTAGATAAAGGAGGAAAAAAAAAAAAAAAAAAAAAGTAGCCTGTCTGTATGCTTTCTCTTTTCACTATCTGTTTATTTCTTTGTGGTGTTTTCTTCTTAGATTATTTGATTGAAATATTTGAAACGTTTTAGTATTCAGTTCTTCTTTATGTATTACTATTTTTGTTTTTGAGGATCTCCATCCCCCCTCCCCGCCACTCCGAACTTGTATGATGAAATACATACCGTTATGTGGATATTCTGTCTGTTTTCAATCTGTCTGTTGGAAAAATCATACCCCCCCCCCCCCCCCCCCCCCCCCCAAAAAAAAAAAAAAAAAAAAAAAAAAAAAAAAAAAAAAAAAAAAAAAAAAAAAAAAAAAAAAAAAAAAAAAAAAAAACCCCCAACCGGAAAAAAATGTATATTTGTATATCTTAGAGTTCCATTTTTTCTCATAACAACATAATACGGGGCTGCAGTCTATGCTTTTTTCATGGAATATTCCCGCGTCAATCAGACCTAGTAAATACATACCCGTAGTAATAATCAGCAAACTTTAACAACTGCAGAGACGCATCCATTAAGTGGATGAACTCTACTATTTGTGGCTTCAGTCTTCCCACTGGAGGAGATAGCGCACTCAGTGACTCAGGCGTAGAATCTGGCAAGATTCGAAAAAAAAGAAAAAGACACTATTTGAACCCACTACCTCTCAGCCATCAACCTTTGACGCCGCCTGGTCTGTTATCTGCCCTCCTCCTTCTTCTTCTTCTTCTTCTTCTCTTCTTTCTTCTTCTTCTCGTGCTGTCGTCGTCGTCGTCATCGTCGTTCGAAGTCGTTCTTGTTCGAAGTCTGTTGTGTTGTTGTTGTTGTTGTTGTTGTTGTTGTTGTTCTTCTTCTTCTTCTTCTTCTTCTTTCTTCTTTCTTCTCTTCTTCTTCTCCTCTCTCTTCTTCTTCTTCTTCTTCTTTTTCTTCTTCTTCTTCTTTTTCTCTTCTTCTTCTTCTTCATTTTTTCTTCTTCTTCTTCTTCTTCTTCTTCTTCTTCTTCTCAAACAGGAAATCAGTGGCACCCCACGCAGGCTGTTGTACGGCGGAGGCCCTCCAGAGAGCCATAGAGCTTCTAATGTTAACACATG
>JADBJO010007379.1:47500-50000 GCA_016801955.1 Conus betulinus | reverse complement strand
CAGCATGGAGCAATCATTGGCGAGGAAAAAATGCTATAATTTCCTCAACTTTCTTATTTTTTTCTTTTCTATGGTGTAATGCTTTGCAAGACAAGACAAGACAAGACAAGACAAGGCAAGACAAGGCAAGGCGAGAAGAGATGTGACAGGATAAAAAAAAATATTTCTGCTTCAGACAACCTCGTGAGGTGCACGAAAATGCGATTCATTCAGGTCGAAGTATACTTCACATATCAAACTAAGAAATTCCATTTTTGCCAGTACTTCAGGCACGACGCTTAATGTAGTCGTACAGTTTTGTAAAAGCTGTTTTGTTGGTCCGCTGTCTATAAGAATGTGTCTAGAGAACATCTCTTTCCCCGAAGTTGGAGTATGGTTGTCTTAATGGCGGGATAAAAATAAAAAAAAAACGGTCATACACACACAAAACTCCACTCTGTATATAGGGGGTGTCCGCAGGAGTATCAGCCTGCGTACGCAGATGAAGAAGAAGAAGATGAAGAAGATCTCTGAGAGGGAGCCATCGCGCAGCGAAGGCTCTCTTCAGATCTGGAGCCATCAGTAAATGTTCTTGGTAAAAATTAACATTTAGAACAAAGCTCGGAAAAAAATGTCTCGAATGCCAAAGAGCTGGCGGGGTCTTTGTGATGTGACGTCAGATCCAGGCGGATTCAAGCGATGAGGAAAGTCAATTAATCGTCATTAGGGAATTTGGAACAATTACACGACTCCAAAGGACAAGGTCTGTATTGTTTTAAATTTAAAAAAAAAAAAAAAAAAAAACAAAAAAAAAAAAAAAAAAAAACCAACCGATCTTACAACGGTGGAATTGAATTCGGTTGTCAAATTTCTTGAGGAACCTGGGGTCAAATTCATAGTCATAAGGAGGGTTTTAAGGTTCAGTTAAGAGGCTGAAGCAACAACACGTTCAAAGAAGGTTCTGCCCACAGCTACAGAAGGATGGCTCCCACGTCTCTACATACAGACTGTTCACACGGGTGGTGTGGAATGTACCCACACATAGTCAAGGCCCTTGATGGTGGATGGGATCAAGAGTGTTGTTAAAAAAAAAAAGATCTGGCAGAACCGTAGACAACACAACCGTAGTAGTTTGGAACAGACCAGAGCCCTTTACAGATAGAGAAGATTGTTCTACTTGAGCCCAAATGTGTGTATGCCACAACTCTCAGAATGCACATCACTTTCGGATAAGTTTTCAAGTGCTGGATGTGACTTTAAGAACGCAGTTTTGGATCAAAGATAACTCCAGGAATTTGGCTTCCTTCACAGCAGGAATGGTAGATTTACCCAGATTTTCAGGGTCAGCAAGTGCTATCGAAAGTTGGGAACGTGGATACAGTGAGTCTGGGTATCTGAAAAAAAAAAAATTTTCCCTCGGCCCCGGATCATATGCCTGAAACACTGTACATACAGATGACCCTCAAACTGCTCAGAATGCAAAGCTGTCAAACGAACAGAGAGGGCTCGGAACTTTGGCTTGCAGAATTGACAAAACTCATTAATTTTGATGCTGAAGAGAGCCGGCGAAAGGATGCTCCCTTAAGGTGTACCCGACTTCTGCTCGTGGATGTCAGACAGTATGGTGCCAACACCAAGACAGAGAAGAAGAAGAAGAAGAAGAAGAAGAAAGAAGAAGAAGAAAGAAGAACCCGAAGAAGAAACAAGAAAAAAAAGAAACAAAAGACAGTATGGTGAAGAACACAAGAAAGAGAAACAAGAAGAAAAACCGAAAAAGAGAAGAAGAAAAAGAAGAAGAACAGAAAACAAGAAGAAGAAAGAAAAAAAAAAGAAAAAAGAAAAAAAGAAAAAGAAAAAAAAAACAAAAACAAAAAAAAAAGGAACAGCAGAAGAAGACAAGAAGCCCAAGAACAAAAACAAGAAGAACAAGAAAATCAAGAAAGAGAAGAAGAAAAACGACGAAGAAAGAAGAAGAAAGAAGAAGAAGAAGAAGAAAAAGTAGAAGAAAAAAATGGCCCGTTCCGAAGGAGGACGCCAGAGTGTGTCTTTGCCAGTGCGGTGGGTAGGCACTTTTTGCATGGCCTTACATGCTCAGGACACTGATCAAAGCCAGACAGGAAAGCATGCATCTCCTGACTGTCTGTTCAGTCGACAAACCCATGCATGCTCTCAGTGTGATAACCTCGCAAGAAGACGGGGCAGGGGAAGGGGAAACGTGAGACTGCAGAAGATTCGGTGGAGGGAGATGGGGTGGGGCAGGGGCTGGGTGGTGAGATCTGGTAGGGGGTTGGGGGGGGGCAGGAGAATAATGGATGCAGAGAGAAAAAAGAGAGAGAGAGAGAGAGAGAGAGAGAGAGAGAGAGAGAGAGAGAGAGAGACAGACAGACAGACAGACAGACAGGCAGAGGTTTAAGAAACATTGTGTTCTCATTGACGCTTTGTTAAAAAGGAGAAAAATCAAACAAAGAATAAAATGAAACAATGCAGGATAGAATAAAGCGGAACCTTATATCTGCCCCTA